>JAJEJO010001067.1:187285-215076 GCA_020662805.1 Glaucomys volans
AAGATCAAAATCTCCATGATTTTAATAACTATAGTTTCTCCAATATTTACCCCCCAAAAAAATAAAAGACTTTCTTTGATTCCATTTTCCCTTCAACTACAAACCTATGCTTTTCCTCCTTTATGACCAAATATCTTTTAAAAGATTTTTATAAATGTTGTCTCTGTTTCTCCCATTAACTTGTCAACCCACTCCAACCCGCAATGGCTTTCCCTAGCTTTACTAATACCCACGTAGCTGCACACTGAGGGTGTCTTCCAATGCTCAACTCACTTGGTCTCACATCTTTCACACATGAGTATTGCCATCTTTTCCATTGGAAAAACATCTTTCTGTCTTCCATTACGCATACCCTGCCTCTCTGCTGCTCCTCCTCAATCTTCCTTGAAGCTCATTCTCTGTATTTGATCATTAAATCATTTTAATTGTTCAACATTCTTTCCTTACCCTGATATTCTTCTTTTGTATAATCTATCTTAAATGAATGTGATTGTGGCCTCTGTAGCAGACTCTGATTGACACCCATAGATGTTTTCTTCTTTCTTGACAACCTTCAACAACCTTCACAGCCCTTGTTGAATTTTGCAATCACGTGTCTTAATTGTCTGTTAATTAACAATGTTGTTCACCACACTCTATTCCAAAATAAATATGAGAAGGGATATATCCATTTTACCCACTCAAATTCCCAATGCCTGGCATAGCCTTTGGCACCTGATAGACACTCAATAAAAATGGACTAAATGAATAACTAAAGGACCAAACATGGAAATGAATGAATGATAAAATTTTCAAAGCTAATTAGCTACGGTGGGACATATAAGCTCATATTTTTTCTGATTATAAAAAAAGTGCATGCTTTCTCAATGTATTTAGATCTCTATTTATAGATCATCTTTGGGAGAGGCCTTCATTGATCACACTGCTAAAGGAAAAAGAACCCCTTCCCACCTTCTGCTATCTCCTTAGTTACTGCTTTATTTGTGTGTGTGTGTGTGTGTGTGTGTGTGTGTGTGTAATTTAGCACTATTTGATATAATTATATGTGTATGTACACCTGTACATGTGTATGCTTATTCTTTATATCCCCAGACTAACCAAATGATGACAGGAAACGGAATCATGGGAGGAGTACCAGAGGAGTACTTTTCTAGGGGAAAAAAGTATTTTCTCATTGACACTATTTATAATAGACCCTATTTAGCATTCAAAAGGTGACTATTGAGATCAATGTGCTTGTCCTGATTTGAATATTACATGATGTTATATATGTATTGAAACATCACAAGGTACCCCATAAATATGCACCATTTTTATGTGTTAATTAAAAAATGTAAACAAACAAATAAATAAGTAGAAGCACAACTGACTTGGGGTAAGTTTTATTTTATTTCAGTTCTCTGCAGACAACAGGTCCCTTATTGCCTGCATTCAGGGGAAACAACTCCTGCTATACCCTTGGTGTACCACTGTAAGTATTATGAGAACAGGCTTTTTCTGTTTTATTCAAGGGCTTTTTCCAAGATTAAATAAATAAAAAGTCACTATGGGCCTTTTGGAAAATAAGTATGAACATATAAAAAACAGAAAAAAAATAATCATAATCCCTTTACCCAGAGGTTTGAACATTTTTCTGGCATTTTAACATGTATTCGTCCTCCTTTTGCCAAGTGTTTTTAAGAAAACTTAGGTCATTACATGTTTTCACAGATCTCAAGTTGATTTTTCCCTTAGTATTTTCCAAGTGCTAAGACTACCCTTGAGCTTTTAAGCCAGATGCTCAAGATCATTGAGCCTCAACTATCTTATATTAAAAGTAGGATAACTTAGGAACTGACTCATAGGGTTGATGTGAAGAATAAATGGAACAACTATGAGCCTGTCTTGTGGTACCAGCAGACAGAACGCAGCAAAAGAAATGGAATGCCACTTCTGAGATTTGGTGACTAAGCAACTATGGCTTCTGTCCTGCACACCGTCTCCCATGCTTCTGACTACTCCTCCTGGAGAGGCCAGCTGCCATGCTGTGAGCTGTCCTACAAAAATACCCACATGGCAGGAGCTGAGTGAGACCTTGGATTAACAAGCAGCAAGAAACTTTCCTCTGCCGTCCACAGTTTGGGAGTGCATGGAAATGAATTCTCCATCTATCAAGCGTTCAGATGAGAACACAGCCAAGCCCAACTGTATTTGCAAAAAGCCTTGAAAAGACCTTGGGGGTATGATACTCAGCTCTGTGATGCCTGGATTCCTAGCCCACAAAAACTGGGAGATCATAGATGTGTGTTCATGTAAAATGAATTATACATTTTGAGGTAAGTTGTTATGCAATTTTTATTGATGGGCAGTCTCAAATGCTGGAGTGTCTGGGGAGTCTTTTCAAAGACCACCCTTTTCTTTTTCACCAATTATTCTTTAAAGAAATACAAAATTGGACTAGGAGATGGGAAACCAATATACTGCCTTTATTGATAAATGTTAAACCAAAGTGGTTTAACAATAGCCAAATAATTGTCCCAACTAAACCTCAGATGGAGATGGACTTAGAACTCTGTATTGGGCAGGGCTAGATGGAACAAGGCAGAAAGAAGATGCCTTTGGAGAAAGATTCTGTCACTAACAAGAAGCAGAGAACAGAAGCACCCTGCAAGCAACTGGATTCCTAGGAGAAAGGATAGAGCAGATCACATCCAGTTGTACATCCCAAATTCGCCACTCAAACAAGGGGAAGCATGAGTCTGAGTGAGGGTCAAGATGTCACACCCTTGGACTTCTTGGCACCTAAAGGGAAGGTAAACAGTAACAATTAAGCAGGGCTCCTAGTTCATGAGTCATTCCAAACTACTTATCAATTCCCCTATAATAGTGACATAGCCACATCCACGTTTACAGCTGCTCAACTCACAATAGCCAAGCTATGGAAGCAACCTAGGTGTCTTTCAATGGATGAATGGATGAAGAAAATGTGGTATATATATACAACAGAATATTACTCAGCCATAAAGAAGAATGAAATTATGGTGTTTGCTGATAAAGGGATGGAACCAGAATATATCTTGAAATAAGCCAATCCCCAAAAACCAAAGACCAAATATTATCCCTGATTTGTGGAAGCTAACCCAGACAAGGGAAGTTGGGGAGGGAAATAATAAAAATCCACTGGACTAGATGAAGGGAAGGAAGAGGGAGGGGAATAGGAAAGATAGAATTAATTGGAAATAACTTCCCTAGCCTTGTATTGTATATGAGATCAGGGTAACTCCATGTCATGTATGACCACAAGAGTGGGAACCTAATAGAATAAGTTATACTTTATGTGTGTATATGCAGCCAAAATACATTCTACTATCATATGTAACTAAAAATAAAAAATATATATTTTAAAAAATTCCCCTGTAATGGTTATGATATCCATCATGTGATTGTACTCCAAGTTATTGAAGTAATATCCTGTTTTTAAAATTTTAAATTTCAAATTTTTATCACTATCAATAGTGTTCCATGAATATTTCTCTTTATTTCCTTAGCAAAGCTTCCTGAGAAGTGTTAGCAGCTTGAAAGTCTTGATCATTTGTATCTGTTCTCTGTATATTGCTAATTTGCTTTCAGAAAATTTGACTAATTTCCTTCTACCCCATCAGCAATGTATACCAATGTACTTCTGACCCTTGCAGTCTTGAATTTTTTTTTTTCTTTTTGCCTTTGTTTTGCAATCTTTGTTATTGGGTAAGTGAACCATATCATATCCTTATTTTAATTTGCAATTCCTTGATTACTAATGAGGTTGAAAACTTTTCATTGTTAATTGGCCATCTGTATTTCCATTCCTCTAAATTACCTTTTTGTGTCCAGGGCTCATGAATCTGCTGGCACTGTCCACCTCAATTCACAGGGCAAAGTTCAATTGCACTCTGGTCTGGAGCAGCATGATCTCACAGAGAAAGAGGACTGGGAAAAATGCCGCTGGGTATTTCAAACTATTTTTGCTATCTTTATATCATTCCCTTCTTTTGAACTAATTTCTCTAGAATATTTTCTGGTATACAGCTAACACCTAATGCAGAGTTATAGGGTGCTCACTGTGTCCCAGCCATGACTGTAGGACAATGCCATGTGGGAGGTAACATTTTTATTACCATTTGCAGAAGAGCAAACTAAGAAGAGAAGACAATGAGTCATTTACCCAAGGTAAAAAAAAGTCACAAGCTGCTGCAGAGCTGGGACTGAACTATGAGCTTAACCCCTCACCCTCCAGTATAATCCTGTGTTCAGCCTTCAAGGACCATGGAATGAATTCTCCCAAGTCATCCTTCATGAATGACATGTCTATAATACTAAACAAGATAAGGATTTTTTTTCTCACTCTGATAAGCTTTTAGTAATAATTGTTTTTAAAACAAGACAGTATTAGTTTTTCTGATTATAAATGATATATATATTCTTAAATTTTATATACTTACAGTAGGGCTGTAGGTATAGCTCATTGATAGAGCTTGTAGCATTCATGAGATTCTGGGCTCCATCCCAGGCATAAATAAATAAATAAATAAATAAATAAATAAATAAATAAATTTTAAAAAGTACAAAACACAGAAAACAAAGATTTTATAATCTCTTCCTTCAGAGGAAGAACAGACACAGTGTAAGGAAATGAGAATAAGTTAAAACCCTTTTACATATTTTTACCACTAAACCCTATGGAATGAGGAGATGATTGAAAGCATAAAATTTTACTTCCTTTAATAGATTTTGGGCCACACTTTGACATATACATCACACTATGACACTGAGATATTACCAAAGAAACATAGGTACTGGGGGAAATTGAAATATTCAGGTATAGCCATTTGAGTTTAATTACACAAAGGAGATTTACCATAATTAAGGAGAAGCAGCAAAGTATTTAAAAATGGCCCTGATAATCCAGGATATTTGTGTTGCTCCCTCTATTTCTCCTTCTGTTTATGTCACTAATTTGTTCCACTTATATTAACAAAAAAGAGCTTATTATGAATTTTATTTAATCAAAAGTGAATACAATTTAGGTATATGCCACATCCCCAAAGCTATGCTATTAAAAACAACTGATTTATAATTTACTGAATATTCTTAAAAATATGGCAAATATTTAAAATCAATTAATACTTTTTGTTAGTTGGGATATTTCAAAAACAATGCAATCCATAAGCCAAAAGGAAAAATCATACTGTTTCAAATAGTATACTCATTTAATTTTTAAAATATAAACAATAGTAAATTTAAAGCCTAAAATAGTCTTTATTTGAAAACCCTTTTAAACTAAACATTTATTATTCCTGTACAGTCATTAATTAACTTATACCTTAATTGTCAGTGTACAAAGTGAGAATTGATCTCAAATATATATTTTCTGTTCTTAATACCTATTTCACCTGTTTCAAAACACTGTGAAAATTATACTTTGCAACATATGGAAGTAACACATTCAAATAAAGTCAGGTGTACCATATCTTTATCCTCAGGTGCAACAACATACCTGGTTCATAGTAGACATGCAAACAATAATTGTTGTGTATGTTGCTTTTGTTTGTTTCAAGATAAATTGATTAAAAGGGGAATATTTTGCTTTCATGCCAATGTATCACCAAGTTTCTCTTAAGTTCTTAAAATATAAAGCTTTAAGAAAAGCAAAAAACTATAATTATTTTGACAACAATAAAATACCTCCTCTGTGTTTATCTCTTGATGGTCTTGGAAAAAGGAAGAACTGAGTTACTTTCTAACACCCCTTATTCACATGTAACTTTGAGCAAATTGCTTATTTTCAAAATAATAGGATTTAACACCATTACCTCATAATACAGCCTAACAAAATTGTAATACTTTCCTAACATCATAATATTTACTAACTGCCACGGTCCTTGTCTATTCTTAGGTACTCTACAATTTCTTTTTAACATATTTACTAATTATTCAAGGTAATTAAAGATATTCTTTCTAAAAATAGACTTCTGCAAAAAAATCATGGAAATAATTCTAAAAATGTTGATTGGAAAAACCCTAGAAAGATACACATTTTGAAAAAGGTTGCAAAAAAGTTGAAATGTTCCCAGAGGAATGATGTAATAATGAGGTAGCACTTGTGAGTGAGCCAGTCTCACCTTTTCTATCTCTTGCTTTGTTCCCTCCCAACCAGGGAACCCATACAAGAGAATCAACAGTTCATGTGATATCATAGGCCCCAGCTCTGTTCCTGGGACTAAAGGTCCTTTGATGATGTCTTTGATATTTCTCAGTACTTAGAGAAATTTGGTGTACCCTTGACCATTTTAGGATAGGCTCTAATATGGTGTGCAGAAGGAATGGTTCTCACACAGGAGTGCTCTGGGTTTGTTTTAGTCAGCTATTTCGAAGCTGTGACTAAATGATCTGACCAGCACAATTATAGAGGAGGAAAGGTTTATTTGAGGGCTCATGGTTTCAGAGGTCTTAGTCCATAGAAGGCCAGCTCCATTCCTTTGGGTTTGAGGTGAGGTTGAACATCATGGTGGAAGAGTGTGGCAGAGGGAAGCAGCTTGCATCATCAGGAAGCGGAGAGAGAGATTCCACTCTCCACATACAAAATATATACCCCAAAGCCACCCCCCCAATCCTCACCTCCTCCAGCCACATTCTCCCACTTCAATTATCCCATCAGGGATCAATTCACTGATTGGGCTAAGACTTTTACAACCCAATCGTTTCTCCTCTGAACCTTCCTACATTGTCTCACATGTGAGCTTTTGGAGGACACCTCACATCCAAACCATAACAGGGTTGTACTCGCAACTCTGGCTGTTGGTGCACGATGTGTTGAAGATGGGACAAAGGTACGTGGGGAGCAGCCCTGGCCATCCAGGCCTGTGGGGTGATGAGGAAGGACACTGACTCCTGAAGCCCACTGCTCTGCCCCTAAGTCTTTTCCCATTAGCCCTTGATTATATCTATGCTCTAGGTGCTGTCAAAATCAAATAATAGAAGCCCTAGGAATAGTTGATTTTTAAACACTGGCTGTCATATTGAAATAAATCATAGTATTTTGCTAAACAAAAAAATAAATCCTGGTCACTATGTATATTTTATCACTTCTTGAACTAAATTATTGTATTTTTTATTACAAAATAATATACCCAGAAAGTAATTACAACATAAGCAAGTTTGCATCTGTTCTAAAACTATTAGAGTTAGTTATCAAATAATCTTCCAAATGAAGTCAAACTAAATCTCTTCCAAGTGCCAGATAATCCATAATATAGTAAGAAAAGCTTTGTAAGAGAAGACAGTTTCCAGTTTGGAGCAAGAAGCTCCAAGTTTTCTTGGGTCTCATTTGTTGTCCTCATTACATTGAAGAGGGAACCATTTCTTGCACCTGCAGGGAAGAATCTGCTCCCTCAAAATGGAATTCTGCCAGACGCCCTTTCCAGTAACTTCAGGGTTAAATACTGAAACCCATCAAGGTCCCTTATAATCAATCAACAAATATATGAAAAAAATGTTCAACATCTCTAGTAATTTAAAAAAATGCAAATCAAAACTACCCTAAGGTTTCATCTCACCCCAATTAGAATGGCTATTATCAAGAATACAAGCAACAATAGGTGTTGGTGAAGATGTGGGGAAAAAGGTTCACTCATACATTGCCGGTAGGATTGCAAAATTGTTCAGCCACTCTTGAAAGCAGTGTGGATATTCCTTAAAAAACTTGGAATGGAACCACCATTGGACCCAGCTATCCCACTCTTTGGTCTACACCCAAAGGTCTTAAAATCAGCATAGTACAGTGACACAGCCACATCAATGTTTATAGCAGCTCAATTCACAATAGCTAGATTGTGGAATCAACCTAGATGCCCTTCAATAAATGAATGGATAAAGAAACTGTGGTATACATACAGAGTAGAATATTACTCAGTCATAAAGAAGAATAAAATTATGGCATTTGCAGGTAAATTGATAGAGCTGGAGGGAGAATATCATGTCAGTGAAATAAGCCAATACCCCAAAACAAAAGGTTGAATGTTTTCTCTGATAAGTGGACACTGATACATAATGTTGTAGGGAAAGGGTAAGGGAAGAATGGAGGAATGTTGGATTGTGTAGAGGGAAATGAGGGGAGTGGAGGGGCGGGGAGGAAGAAAAGATGGTGGAATGAGACAAACATCATTACCCTATGTACATGTATGATTACACAAATGGTGTGACTCTACATCGTGTACAACCAGAGAAATGAAAAGTTGTATTCCATTGTGTACCAAGAATCAAAAATGTATTCTGCTATCATGTATAACTAAATAGAATAAACAATAGTAAAAAAAAAAATCCCTTGGGATACATCTTGCCTCCATGAAATCTTCCAAGATTTTTTGAATTGAAATTCTCTCTCCAACCCAAGAATTTATAAGAACATCAATACTGCCTATGACACACTTTATACTATATTTAAACAACATTAGCAACACTAATAGATGCCTGATTCTCTACTCTTTTAGTCAGCTTTTTCATTACTGTAACCAGAAGACCTGACAAGAGCAATTTTAGAGATGGAAGAGTTTATTCAACACTCACAGTTTCAGAGGTCTCAGTTCTTAGACAGCCAACTCCATCATTCTGGGCCCACATGAGACAAAACATCATGGCAGAAGGGTGTGACAGAGGAATGAAGCTCAGGACAGGACACCAGGAAGCAGAGAGGGACTTCTCCACTTATCAAGGACAAAATATATTTCCCAAAGGCATTTTATTGCTTTTTGAACAATGGCCCATCTCCTCCAGCCACACCCTACCTGTCTACAATCACCACACAGTTTATCCCTCTCAAGGGACTAATTCTATGATTAGGTTAAGGTTATCATAACCCAATCATGTCATCTCTAAACTTTCTTGCACTGTCTCACACGTGATCTTTCCAGGGACACCTAGTGTCTAAACCATAATACCTACTAAAATCAGGATTCCGCTGAAAATACCAGAATGCACTGTCAACAATCCTGAGAAAGCAGGGTCTTCCCAGCCTAAAAGTGTCCTTCTAGAAGAAGGCAATTGTTGGTACCTGTAATGTTGCCTCTCAATCACTAGAGACAGAGCATCACAGTCTCAGGCAGCCGTGTTCGAAGGCAGGAAGCATGGAAAGGGTGTTTTTTCACTCCCTCCTGACTTTGTAAGGAGGCAAACTTCTCAGATGCCCTAGAAGATTTTTCCTTTTATCTCCTTGACAGATGAATGTCACACCTGCCTCCAGATCACACTCTAGAACAAGAGCTGGGCCACTTACCTTAAGACCAAAGTACTTGGACCAAATCAGAGTTATAGTGGGAAAGAACAGGGCCAGCGGTTAAGATATTGGGGGTAGGTGATACACTGTGTCATAGTTAGACTAACCTTTAGTACCCACAACAAATTTCTGAGGTAGACAGTGATTTTTAACCATTTGATAAAAATAACACTCAAATGCAATAAGTTTCATACACAATTAGCAACTTTCTCTAGACTATACTTCTAGTTAGAAATAGAGCAAGATTGCAATCCAGATTTCTCTATCTTTAAGTAAATGCCCTCTTACACTTAGTTCCTGTAGGGGTTTCCATTTTGACCACTAAATGATTTAAATGCATTTAGGATGTTTGCTTCATTGTTATATATGTGCATATTTATTGTGTAAATAAAAAACAATTCCTTTGACTCTTTTCAATAAGATATTAATTTCCATAATGATATTGAAAAGCTTATATAGAGTTTATAGTAGAAAAGGGAAAGGAGTATCAGGAAATAGTATACAAGAGTATATGGGGTGGATAGAGAGCAGTGAGACTTATTATATTTTAAAATACAAGGATAGCTACTACTTATATGGCAAGAAAATTATTACTATTAATAATGCATGACAATAATGCACAACAGAAGTTACTTCGATTCTCACAAATAGTCTTTTTCCTTTAGTCTAATGATGTAGAAAACAAGATATTGTTGATTCTCACTTTGCTATTGACTTCCACACTTCATGAGTGATGCGTCTTACAGGTTTGATGATCACCTGTGGTAACTGAAGACACAAAGAAATACCTAAAAGAGTGGGTGACTCAGAGATCTTTTATGATAGACTTTTTTTTTTTAGAAAGATTTGTTTTGCTTATGCTAATGTTAAAATATGTTTGCTTTTCTTTGAGCACATTCCAGCTGGTCTAAATACAGAAGAGAGCCCCTGAAGGAAGGCAGCATTAACTTTTTTTTAACCTTGGAAAAGCCACAGATGTGATCATCTCCTGGTGGAAATGACTCCCCTTTGTATAGTTTTAAATTCTGACAGTGGTTGTTTGATTTTATATTTTTTTCTCTCTGTTTGGTGAAGACGATTAATTCTGTGCACTAAAATATTATGTTCAAAATTGGTGTTAATATTAATAACTACAAGCATTTACCCAACAATTATTAGCGCAATGATTTATATTTTGAAGTAAGATCAGTCTCTATTGAGTGAGCACTTACAATTTAGATTTCCATCATTAAAATTATTTAAACATCAAGAAAAATCAGTATGCATTCAGGAATAATCAGGGTCTTCTTTGACTTACATCAAATCTCATGTTCAAAGCCAGGACTTACGTAGAATCTCATTTAGAAATATACCTATAATCACTGTTTTTCTACCTTCCAACTGAGCATAAGGCTTCAGACTTCAATATCTTACACCCACACATTACGGCTGCTTTAGTTCCCCCATCTCCTTTTTATTCTCTTCTTACCTTTAATTAAAATGCATTAAAGAAAGAAAAAAGAAACAAATGGTTGTAGAAAGTAGCATTTAAATGGGAATGATTGCTCTAAATGTTGCTGTTTAGGAAATATATGGCATGGTATGCAGCTCCACAAGGCTTCAGAGGGTGCCCAGGAGGCAACATAAGTATTATTTATCATGCAGTTGGACGGAGTTTTCCTGTGATCCAGTTTTCACATGGAAATCCTCAGACTCTAAATTCAAGCATCTCGTAAATTTTTCGGTTTTTAAATTATTTTTGTTTTCAGACAATTGGAAAATACTTAGATAATCCTATTCATTTTCTATTGCTATTATAAGAAATCACCACAAACAGTGGTTTAAACAATACAAATGTATTATCTTATATTTCTATAGGTCATTCATCTGAAACAGGTGGCACTGGGCTTCCATCAAAGTGTCAGGAGGATTTCATTCCTGTCTGGAGGTTTTGAGGGACAGACAACTATTTTCTGGCATCTAGCAACTGTGCTTTTTTCTTGGCCCGTGGCCTCTTTCCATCTTCAAAGCCAGCAACTGCTAATCATGTGTTACCCACATCACATTGTTTTTACCCTGACTCTTCTGTCTTATTCATTTGAGGAATTTTTAATACCCTGGACTCACCTAGATAATCTAGGACAATGTTCTTACATAAATCAGCAGGTTAATAAATTTAATTTTATCTACAACCTTCATTCCCATCTGCCATTAACCTAACATAATCACAAGTGGCAAGGATGAGGACATGGACATTTTTTGAGGGGGCATTGTTCTGCCAAACACAACCATGTGTTCTCCACTCCGATACAATTTCAAGATGGAACGATTTAGTGGTGAAGATCTTCACTCACACTTGCAAGCACATTTAAAGATCTGTAATTGACATATATTTGAGAACCCATACTATCTATGGTAAGCAAATGAGTCTTGCTTTTTATAATGGCTATATGGGAATAGTGAGCTTTTAGTCATGCATTATATACCCAAGAATAAAACCAAACAATACAAAACAAAATCTCTTCCGCTTCACAACCCTCTTTTTTTTTTTTTTTTTTTTTTTTTTTTTTGCCTTACTTCTTATAAGAGCTTGACAAGCAAATTCTCTTCCAAAAAAGCAAAGTTCAGTATACGATCACATTTGTGCAACACAAACCCCCTTACAGCCACACACCCATGTACGTACCTAATCAGGTTTCTGAATCAATTCTGTCTCAAGAAGGGAAAGCTTTTCCATGCTGATTTCCAGGGATTTAGTTTTTGGTTACTGTGGCTAAATCCACTCCCATGCTGTTTCCTGGGCTGAAGATTTGCTAATCTCATTGATGCCTAATTCTGATAAAAAAAGGTTATGGCCTTACCAGCACTTCTAAGTCTAAGTACTCTATCTCCCTACAACAGAGCATGTACTGTGTATCCCTGTTCAAATTCCATTGTGGGTTGACATTCTGAGGACTCTGTGATTCCAGTCAGCCTCTGTGGATTGGATTTCATGGGCCATTGTGAGCTTGCAGTCTTGTTGCCTCCTCTTTCTGGGAACCAGATTCATGCCGTTTGCTCAGAAGCTCAGAAAGTGAGGTCCAGTCTGCTGTGAACACATTCTCTATTCCTAGTGTCTGGTTTGAACAATAAAATATCACCAACTAGACACCTTATCATTTCCTCTGACCTCCCCGCTGTGACCATCACTTGGGATTTTTACTTCTGAGGGTTTTGGAAACAGAGTGACGGCCAAATGGGGGGTTAGTGACTGATTTGATGCTCTACTGTCTAACAAGCACATCACTGTCATTTAGATTATTTCCAGTGGCTTGGGGAAGAGGTCAAAGGATGCTAAACTCTCAGTGCTAACAATTGGTCTAAACTGTGTTTTTTCTTTTTGTTTAATCTAAAATTCATGATGAACACCTCATCTTAATTCTCAGATTTCAGGACATTCTATTGCTAATGGGAATCATGATGACAACAACGATTTTTATAATATAATAACTGTTTTACATGTGCTAAGAAGTTATTCAATGATATCTTGCTTAGTCTTCACAAAAATGAAATATGTACTATTTATTGAGATTATTTTCATCTATATATTATAGATGAGTAAACTGAGATTTAAGGAAATTGAACAATTTGTTCCAATTGCCCAAGAGATTTTTACAACTGGAAAATGATGAGTTAGTTATTTGAGACCAGATTATCAGATTTTAGAACCCAAGTTCTGAATTGTTATGGAATATGGCCTTCAGTGCCATCTAAATTACAATCTCATTGGAAATAATCAGCCAAATTCCCAGTTATAATAATTACAATAGGTTGTTAGGGTTTAGATATGGGTTGTCTCCCAAAACCTCATCTATGAAACAATACAAGAAAATTCAGAGGTGAATTCATTGGAGGGAAGACTTTGAGGTATATATTTTGTCCCTGATCTGCTCTCCCTCTTTCTCTCTCTCTCTTTCTCTCTCTCTCTCTGTCTCCACCCTCTCTCTGCAATCTCTCTCCACACCTCCTTCCTGATTCTATGTCCTGAGCTATTTTCCTCCTCCATACTCTTCTGCCATGATGTTCTGCTGCTCCTCAGGCCCAGAACAATGGAGTTGGCCCTCTATGGACTGGGACCTCCAAAACTGTGAGCCCCCCAAATAAATTTTTCCTTCTCTAAAATTATTCTTGTCAGGTCTTTTGATCACAGAGGCAAAAAAAGTTGACTGAAACAATAGGTGACAGTATCTAGATTATTCAAAGAAGCTCATGTATAGGAGAAGCCACCTTGAAAGAGTTAATCTCAAGGTCAGGCATGAGCACTCAAACTAGTGTGTCTGAGACAATCAGCTCATATCTCTAGGTTTCTCTTTGGGGACCAGTGATTAAGTGTCCTGTAGTTGAAGTTTTCTCTGGTATTAACATTTTATAATATAATGAATGCTTGCAATCAACAATTAATGACTGCTTAATTTCTCCCTTCCATAAATTTAGAATTGACATTCTGCAACTATAAGCTTTAAAAAAGACTCTCGTATGCTCCCAAACATGGCCACAGGGTCATCAAGTGTTAAACTTCTAATCTTCTCATAATCGGGCTGTGTATGCAGATCCTGGGTAGAATTGAACAGATGAAGCATGCGGTATTTGTGTCCATGTGGATGATGAGAGTGATTCATTCTTTCGTTCACCGACATCTGTTTGGGGATCTCATAACCATACCTCATATTTTGATTTTTGGAGAAGTCTTTATTGTCTTCTATTACCTTGATTTGGGAATATAATATTTTACATATATAAATGAATCTCTAGCATGACTGTTGAGAAGAAAGACATGGTTATTGTGAGTGTTGTTCTATTGATATTAGAAAAGAAATTACACTGGCAGAATTTACTCTGTCTTAAATAACATGCCCATCTTAAAACAACTGAGCAATGTTGAACATTTTAGGCAGCTAAATCCACTAAAAATTGTAATCTCCCAAGAATTTTAGTCAATGCAATAAATGTTTACTACACTCAATTTTGTTCCAGGTTGAACTCTAGGCATGTGGGGCACATGAGTGTATGAAAGCGAAAACGATCCCTGCTCTTCCCTACACTTACTTCTCCTTCGGTTTTCATTATATTTCAGAATTTTCCTTTCTGTGCTATCAATGAACCCTCACTAGATTACAAGCTCCAAAAAGCAGCAAATTTTGTCTGTGTTGGTCACTGATGTATCTTTATGGCCACCACACTGTGATGGCCACATAGTACATGCTCAATAATCATTTGTTGAAGAAATGAATGAATGAATTCTTTCTATCTACTAATGACTGCAGTCCTCCTTGGTTCTTGTGCCCTGCCTTGCTCTAAACCCTCACTGGTGGGTGCCCAACAAAGAGAAGCCAGTCACATTTTGCACTTGCATCTCTCATAAGTTTTATTTCTTCCTCTATAAAATGAGGGTAATATAAGATTTATAAATAACCGTCTATTCATGTGAAACAAATGGCCCAAAATACAGTGGCTTAAAACAATACCAATTATCATTCTGCATAGTTTCTAGGGGTCAGGAATCTGATAGTGGTTGGGTTCTTCTGGATCCACTAGAACCAGGTCTACCAGTCAGGTCTCTTTGACCTTGTAGTGAGAAAGCTGGCTAGAGTTGAAATCATCTAAAGGTTAACTGGCACCAGATGACTTGCTTCTAGGCTTATGATTTACAAGTTTGACAAGTTAGTGCTGGTTTTCTGACAGAAGACCTTGGTTCTTCATGTGTAGTTCTCTTCCTAGAACTGCTGGAATGTCCTAAGGATAGGGCATCTGGTTTCCTCTGAGAGAGTTAGCCAGGAAAAAGCAAAGTGAAAGCCATAATTGCTTTTATGATCTAGCTTCAGAAGTCATAAGTCACCATGTCCACAACATCCTACTTGTTCCACAAGTCAGCCCTGTTCCCTGTGAAAAGGGATTACGAAAAGGTACAAATACCAGCAGGTGGAGATCACTGGGAGCCATTTTGAAGCTACCATAAAATATTTAGGATGGTCCTTGGTATTTAAATGTGGAACACATGTATCACTTAACAGCAGAAATGCATTCTGAGAAAGGCATCATGGGTAGATTCTGTCCTTGTGCAAACATTGTGGAGAGGACTTACACCAACCTAGTTGATATAAATCAATCACTCAGTGTGGCATTTTGATACAATCAAGAGATATGGGACAGATGAGATGTATGAGGCAGCTGCCAGGGTCACTTGGCATAGTCTCTCACAGTAAACTTTTCTTTTTTAATAAATAGAAAGAGTACACTCTAAAATCATGATAAAAATTGTAGTAAATACATAATCCAGTACTTAGTTGCTTATTATAATTTTTGAATATTATGTACTGTGCATAACTGCATCTTATACTTTTATACGACTAGCAGCATAACCAGTATTACCACCAACAGGTAAGTGATGCTCGGTGCTGTGACATTGCAACAGCTACGGTGTCACTAGGTAATAGGAATTTTTCAGCCCCATCTTAATATTATGGGACCACTGTCATATATGGAGTCTGCCCTCGGTCATGCAATGCATATTGTAAATAGTACATGCAAAGTACCTGGCATGGTAGCAGGCACACAGTAGGCACTTAGGAAATGTCCACACTTCCTCATTGCTCTGTTTTCTCGACTTTCTTAGCAGTGATGAGGATTCTCCCTGAGTGCTATCTGTGGAAGCATGCATTTATGTGTGGAATTGATACAGCTTTCTCATTCATTCATTCACTCAACAAGCCTGCTGTCCTCAGATACTGCGTAACTATGACAACCTTATCCACTTAAAATGTAAATTCTTTAGCACTAAACACATGCGAAATAATGATGGGGAAATTTTCTAGCCTACCTTTGTGTGTCAGAATGCCCTATTTCTTCACACCTGTGCAATGATATTATCTGCTGGCTTTTCAGACCACATCTAGGGCCACCTTCTCCAACTCAATCGGACAACTTTGACCCTTTCAACATTACTTTCTATGCCTCCGACCTTCCTACACAGAGAGAAATCCATCACTGCCTTTGTATGGGTAGAGTGAGAGCAATGTGCTACAGAACAAGCAGGTGGCACACGGTGAAATTACTTTTGGCATGACTAATACCGACCTGTGCAGAAATAAAAGCAATAAAAAGGAAGATGAGGATAAGTCTGCAAAAGAAGACTGAAGACTAAACTGGGGCGTAAGAAAAAAATTAAACCCATTGTAAAGATATTTTTCTTCAAGCCCGAAGTGTTTCCGCAAGAAAAAACTATTTTTTATAAACTTTAGTCATCTTGGTTATTTTTCAAATCTTAGACATTTTAGGAGACTATTTTCCTCATTTGAAGAGAGTAGACATAAATTTCCCCTGAAACCAGCACCTGTTCAATTCTGCGCTGCCAGCAAGGGTTGCCACAGAAGTGCAGGCCTGACATCAGGGAGGGAGCAAAAGGTTGAACTTCAGACTGAAGGTGGGAGACGCTGGTGAGCTGGCTCAATGCCTAGCACCAGGATGAACTTGATGTTTTCCACACACAACCAAAATTGTGGTTTGTCCTAAGAGTAGAGCTTTTGCCTCCTGTGCTTTCTCTTATGGTTCCCTGCCAAGTGCATGTTTTGCCTTGATATTTCAAGGGTGATAATAAACCCAGTGAAGAAGTTGGGCTTAGCGAAGGTTGACTATTAACCTTTCTTCTAATATGGTCGATTTATTTTGCTTCATGGCACACACTGATTCCCAGTATGATAGGGTGATGACTTCCATTTAAATAGAGCTACAGATGAAGAAGATGAAAGTGGAAAGAAATTGCGGTCTGAATCCTTGCCAGGAGCTATCTTTCATTATATCTTGATTATGAATATCGCCCTTTCTGTTAAATAATGTATAGGGAAGTAAGTAAATACCTTTCATTGTGTACACATGGGATTAACACATGTAGAATACCACACTTCTCATTTACTTATGAAGGTAAGCAGCAACATGCTAAAAATCTGAAGTCATTTTAAGATCAAAATGGTTCTTGTCATGTATGGTGAAAAGAACTGAAGCGTTGGAATTAGATACACCAGACTCACCATCCTGAGCAAAATAAAATAACTTCAGCCTGTTTCTGTATCTACACAGAGAAGTGGGAATTACTGCCATTAAGTTCTGTGAAGGCTAAATTAGTTAATATCTGAAGTACCTAAAGTAGTGCTGAATGGATGTTAAATAAATTGAGAGTTCTCTTTTATCTTTCTCTGTATGGTCCTTACAACCTACAGTTTTGTTGTTTTTAATTTTTTCAGTTCTGGGTTTAAATAAGCCAGGTTTTGTTCTCATTTGTTGCAGCACACTTCCTTCAAATGATGCATGAGCAAGGTGACAGGTAAGTGGTCTGTCTGGAAAACTTCTCTCTAAACTTATTGTCATCTTAAAATGTAGTTACCATCAGTTTGACATTGATGAAAACAATGATTATAACTGCTCCTGACATGGCAGTTTTTACTAGGTACCTTATGACCTGTTTACTATGCCTTAAGTGGAAGTCCAGGCACATATCAGCATTGTACTAAAACAAGTCTTTTTTTTTTTTTTCCAAAATAATTGGTGAGCCAGTAAAATTATAAACTACCTAGTGCAAGATTTTGGAAAGATATTTGGTGCTTTTAATAAATTCCACATTGCATAAAAACACAACCTTTATTTGATGTAAGAATCCCATCCTAGTGTTACCCATTCTTTTTTTTTTTAATCTTCTCATTTTGGTTTAATCTCAATTTAATGTAGAGTGGTCATTTGGATATACTCTGTTTGGTGTTATCCATTCTTAGTCATTACATACCTATGTATAAGTCTCAAAAATTAGGCATGGTGGTGCATGCCTGTAATCCCAGCAGCTAGGGAGGTTGAGGCAGGAGGATCGTGAGTTCAAAGCCAGCCTCAGCAAGAGCAAGGCACTAAACAACTCAAGTGAGACCGGTCTCTAAAGAAAATACAAAAATAGGGCTGGGGATGTGGCTCAGTGGTTAAGTGCCCCTGAGTTCAATCCCTGGTACCAAAATAATAATAATAATACCTGGTACCAAAATATTATTATAATCATAATAATAATAATAAATAAAATGTCCCCAACAGGAACCAAATGAGAACTTTAGTCACTAAGGCATCTTGAACTAAAAGTTACTTAGAGATCACTCTCTCAAGGAAACTTTGACTTTCATGGGTGGAGAAGTATATGTTTAGATAGCTTGAAGCAATATTGCAGAAGTAGACAGGTGCTTTATCAGTACTCCTGTGTTCAAGGAGACAACCACACCTCTCTTTTCTTCTATTATGTTCCTTGGAGGGGCAGGTAAGTGATTCAACTAAGGATTTTTTTAAATGCTGAAAATAACTCAAAGCTCCAAGAAGCTCTGGACATGGCAGTAAAGATTCCTCCAGAGCAAGGGAGCAAAAGCACTATCTTCTCCTGAAAACCATTGGGGAGGATGACCACTAGAAGAAGATCTGAGATTCTGAACATTAATTAGTTTAAAATCCTGAAAGACACACCCAATGAGGCTTTAATTGAACACTTTCTCATTTGTTAAAGACAATACAGCCGTTCCCCCCTCCACAGTTTTGCTTTCCATGGTTTCAGTTACCCACACTCAACTCTGGACCAAAAATATTAAATGGAAAACTCCAGAAATAAATAATTCATTAGTTTTAATTATGAGCCACCCTGAGCAGTGAAATGGAATCTCATACCATGCCATGGTATTCCACTGCCTGTTGGTCACTTAGAAGCCATTCTGGTTGTCAGGTAGACACCACAAGATAGGAGGGCTTAAGTAACGTCCCTAGCAGCCTTCACAATGCCTGTCACTCACCTCCCTTCCTCTCATCACAGAGACATTTTACCTTTCCACGTCTCACAAGAAGGATAAGTACAGTACAATAAGATATTTGGGGCAATGAGTTATTCACAATACTTTCATTATCATATAGTGTTAGAATTGTTCTGTTTCAATATTAGTTATTGTTGTTGATTTCTTTTGTACCTAATTTATACAAACATTATCCCGAATAGGTGTGTATGGGAAATGAGTCTCTATGGGGTTCAGTCATATCTGTGCTTTCAGGAATCCGACCCTTCGTTGGTAAGTGGTGACTACTGAAACGCATATCTGGGACTAAGGCGTATGTTTGATCATGTTTGGAACTTTCTTGAGGTATTTAATGCAAATTCTTAAAGTGATGTATTCAAAGTACTACATATATCTCATCAATAGGACATATTTGAATTCAGAAATAAAAAAGAAAACCTACAATGGAAATGAAACTTAGTTTTATCAGTAAATGAATGAGAGTTGATGATGAGCTAAACTCAATAATTCTTGGTAGTCAGTCTCCCTAAATTTGACATGTAGGTTTATTCTGTAAAGGAGATGGAAAACCATGGCCTTTTTTTGTGGATGCATCTGAGGACCAGAGCCTTGACATGGAAAATGGACACAGGTTTGACTTCCAACACTATCCCCTTGGTCATCTTATTCTGTCTTTCTTATTCTCCAAAATATTTTTTCTTTCTACATATAGAATTTTATGAGTTAAAAATAACTTGAAAGTAAAAATATGGTATTTTTGTTGAAAGAATGGCTTAAGGGGCTGAAGGAAGATTTAGTAAAATGTTTTCAGAAACTAAAAAAGATTTTTTTTTATTGGAAACTGGTTTGACAACTCGAAGTCTGTGTATATACAGGCAGATTTTATAAACTCAAGGTTGAGAGTGTGAGAGAGAATAGTTTTGCTGCCTTGGCCTCTATTCCAGTAATAACTTCTTTAGGTTTATTACTACATGAAAATTCATAATTCTCTATGAGTTAAAACCTTAGATTCATTGATTTTATAGCAGCTATTAGCAACACCGACTCCTGGTTCTGTACATGTGATTTTGGGCAGCCTCATCTCTAAGTCTTAGTTTCTTCATCTGGAAAATGAAATCATAATAGCACCTATTGCTTATATTGTGAGGAGTAAAATAGATTTGTTGGCTCAGTACAAAACAGAGTGGTGCATACTAAATGGGCACAACACAACTTTTTAGATCATTTATTATTTATGTCGTCCATTCTGCCTGTTATATCGAAGCCCATAGACTTAAACAACAAAAAAATGCATTGCTCACGGTTCTGGATGCTGGGAAGTCCAAGTTCAAGGTACCAGTATCTGGTGTCTGGTAAGGGTCCATTTCTTATAGATGGCACCTTCTATGTGCCCTTACTTGGTAGGGAGCAAACAAGATCCCTCAGGCCTCTTTTACAGAGGTATTAATTTTATTCACAAAAGGCTAGTTACCTCTCAGAAGGTAGTTACCTCTCAGAAGTCATGCTTCTTAATACCACCATAATGGATATGAGATTGCAACATATAACTTTTGTAGGGACACAAATATTCAGGCCAGAGCACTGTTATTCTCAGTAGATGTGGGGTTCTTCCCTAAAGAATTCTGAGAGGTATTCTTGCCTTCTCATCAACGTCTTTATCCCATGAACTGCTCTTTCAAACAATTACAGAAACTCTGCAAATGAGATCTCTGACTTTCTAGAGCTTCTTCTATAGTAGAGGTAAGATATGCCACAAAATAAACTTAAAAACAATGTTGTGGATGATAAGAACTGTGACATAGATACAAAACTGTTAACTTTAGGAGTCCTGGGAAAAGATCTGACTACATAGTTTGTGTATACAGTACAAATGGAAAACACTGGGCCCTTGTTCATGTATCAGGGCAGCAGCATAACATTAAACCAAGTGGGGCCTTTCCAAGTACAGGTCACACAGCCAGGTAGTCAGTCCTGACTACATAAGCATGTTGATTTCATTCAAGAATCTGAGAGAAGAGTAGCACTTAGAAGATGTAGGAATCGAGTTAGATCTTGAAGGACAGAAAGAACTTTGAAAGACTAGGCAGAACTGCCCAGGCAAATCGTAAAACTTAGGTCAAGCCCTCATAGAATTTTTTTTAAATATTCTAAATGAGATTCACTGGGGCAAAGCAATTTGACAATGAGGAAGCAAAGTGAGAAAAATGGTAGTACTGAATTTGAATGGCCTGTTAACAAGAATCAACCCAAAGAATTTTGAGAATAGCACTAATATCAGCAATTCAGGGAGATGTATGTGGTTATAGAAAGACAGATGAATTGATTTCCACAAAGAAGCCAGGTTGCAGGGACTACTGTGAAGGAGGTGATTCATTCCTTACCTGGGGTGTGGCAATCATCTTCTGCTATTTCTCTGCAGTGGATATATGCCACACCCATAATGCTATGGTCCGTTTCTGCTCTGAAGACATCTTCAATTATACAATGTGAACCAAAGAAAGACATAGGGAATTTTAACCATATTGCTTTTTTTTTTTTTTTTTTTTTTTTTTCCTTTTCCTGTAGCAGCTTTTCAGGAACATCTCCATTCCAGTTAGGGAAAGGAGACCTTGAAGGCATCCAAATGTGCATTAAAAACACATCACTTTTTCTTGACTTTTCAAACAGAATTTTATTCCAGAAAAACCATGTCACTTTGCATTCTGGGCAATGCTTTGAAGACAGCATGGATGAAGTGCTTGCCCTCTTCATCCCAAATGGAAATGGGAGTCTGTGCACGTTCCGTGTGTCTGTCTCTCATCCTGACAAACTGTCTTCAGCACTGGGAAATTAAAACCTCTTTCCTTCCTTTTCTGTTGTTCTTATAATAACTCTGCCTTGAGTCAGAAGTACATGTTCAGCCTCCCAAAAGTGCTCCTGCCGTGGAGAGGGAGTTCTCTTTGTTCTCCAATTTATCATGTCTTGAAGAAAGCTAAAACATTGAGGATGACGAGGATAGAATCAGCCATTCTCAGAGAGGAGTGTGCACACAGGGAACTGGATTTCAATACTGTAAGCTACAGAGGTAGAATTTTATCCATGTGGCAGATTCTGACAAAACAGGAGAAAAGGATGAATAGATTTTTGAGGTCAACCCAAAGCAGAAAAAGTTATTAACATTTTTTAAGGAACAGCTCCCTTAAGGCAAAAATTCAGATTTTTTTCTTTGCCTTTCCATTAAAGCTTTGCTCTCTGTAAACTAGGTATGTGTGTTAGGCCTTTTCCAGCCCAGACTCCTTACCTGTGAGAAGAATGGATGCTTGCTAAACTCACTTCTGCCCAAAGCCATCAATCAACCTTAGCTCACCCTGGCTTCAGTCAATCTATGTCTCGGTTGCCCATTTAGGGGTAAGATGGGAGGATCTGCATTACTGTCCACGTATGTGTCCACAAATGCTGATACTTGTGAATGCAGCACTTATATCTCTAAATGTCTATATTTCTCAAAATGAGAGCACTTACCTTTGTTATTTTTTCCAGGATGCTGTGAAGATTGCAGCCAATAATTAACATTCCTCTAACCATGTGCAACCAGCGCAGGACTGAGTCAGCAGCTGCTGGGTCAGGTCCAGAAGGAATGAGCAGCTTTTTAAGAATTTCCTCAGTAGTCTTATTTAATAAGTCTAATCAGACTTTAGTATTCTTTTATTGTAGCTGCTTTTTAAAGAAAATATGACCACTCGCTTATGTTCTTATGTGCTACACACACACATAAAAACAATGTGTCTCGTGTTTGTACTAAAATAATTTCGCTATTTGAAATACAAACAGGAACTAAGTGGGATGCCCCTGGGAAATCTCTGACATTTGGAGTCTGGATTGTGGAAAAGAGCTTACATCAAAATTTCATATTATGCCAAATAGTGGAGTAACTAATGCAGCAATCTCTCCAACGGCCCAGGAAGCAAAGCCCTCTTAGGGGACCAGAGGCTACGACGCAGGTGCAGGTTGTGGGCATGAGCGCAAGTTCAAGAGAACTGTAGTCATTTGCTGTCTTCCTGGCAAAGCATTTGAGGGTGGTCAGTTTCCTTTGAACTCTTCTCACCCAGGGACTTTTGGGACTCCCTTGTTAGAAGGTGCCAAGAAAAACTTCCAGCTTCTCTAACTGAGTTACAGGAAAGGAGCAAGAAGTTGCACTGTTGAGGAACAAGAATAGTATTGCTAGCTGTTGAGATGTTAAAAACCTTGTTGCCAATGGACCATTTTTCTGTAGAGTTTCTGGTCATTGGAATATGGAAGTCAAAACATCTATTAAGAAAAAAAAAAGGTGCTTATATGTTTAATAACAGAACCCAGCAAAGGTACTCACTTCCCAGTCCACACACTCAACATACTACCTGTCCCCACCTAAGGCTCAAAGAGGTTGACTTGCCCAAGTTCCTGAGATAGAAAGAGGCAGAGCTAATATGCCCCATAGCTTAGACTAGAAAAGGTTTTCTGCTTGTGTTTACCTCTCAAAAGATTATGGTTTTCTTAGAGTGCACATCTTTTCATTTTCTTCACCAGTCACCTTATTTCTATATTATTGTTCTTAAAAACAGTAGATAGAATCATTTTAAATTTTTTTATATTTGTATATGGATGGAATGCCTTTGTTTTATTCTTTTCTTATGTGGTACTAGGATTGAACCCAGTGCTTCACATGTGCTAGGGAAATGCTCTGCACTGAGTAATAGCCCACAGTAGATACAATTTTTAATTTGAATATTGTGCGCAAATATGAACATGATGGAGAGAAAATTTCCTTTTCACTTCTACTCTTGGAATACCCCTTGAAAATAAAAAATACATTTGGATTTGTAAATTATTTTTATTTTCTTTCATTTGGTCTCTTATTATTTCAAATATTATTTAAAAAGAGAAAAATTAGCCGGGCGTGGTGGCGCACGCCTGTAATCCAAGCGACTTGGGAGGCTGAGTCAGGAGGATCATAAGTTCAAAGCCAGCCTCAGCAACTTAGCGGGGTCCTAAGCAACTCAGTGAGACCCTGCCTCTAAATAAAATACAAAATAGGGTTGGGGATGTGGCTCAGTGGTCAAGTGTCCCTGAGTTCAATCCCTGTTCCAAAAAATAAAAAAATTTAAAAAAAGAGAAAAATTTAAAAAGGGCTAGAATTATTGAATATAAGAATGTATAGTAGAAAGGATAAGAAAATTGAATCCAAAGAGTCACTAATGTTTGATGAACTAAGCAAAATGCACAAAACTTTAGTCATTAGTTTTAATCCCACTCCATGACCAATTCAATATAGTAATCATATTTTTACTGAAAAACCATAAAGATTTCTTGTTTTATTTCATTTTGTATTTTATTGTTGTATACCTGTGAATGTGAACTCTCATTTTTTAAACATAATAGCACCTTTTTTTCTCATTTGAAATTTTTAATCATTTGGAGAGCATGAGCTGCTAGCATACTTCTCTGCTCTTTACCTTTATCCTCTAGCTGTTGAGGGTCACACTTCTCAGTTTGGATCTCACCCTGATGATTTGCATCCAAGTGAGTGGCAGGGTTGGACCAAGCTTGCTATGTCTAACAAACCTCCATGAACATGAAAAACTGCAACCCCTGGCAGAGTCTGAAAAACATGGGCTCCTCTTTATTGGCATGCCTCCTCCAGTGGAGGAGTTCTTGCCTCCCCCAGCCCCGCCCTTTATAATCCCATCAATCTCATGACCTACTTGGGCTCACTTGGTGAGGGTGTGGAGAAATCTCAGAGACCTACAGATAATCCACAGCCCAGCCCACAGAGAAACTTAGATTAAACTGTTCTGAATCAATCTGTGACTTTTTTATGTTCACTGTGGCTCTGTTACATCAAAGAGAAAAAAATTTAAATGATTAATAAATTTAAAGCCTAAAAAAGATTTTCAGTGATAAGGAAAGAGCTCTCTCAGCCCTTGGTCTGTTTACTAACACTGTTTACAAAAACCAAATGTCAAAAGTTCTCTGAGTTACAGCCTTCTCCCTTGTAAAATGAAGAGAGTCAAGAATTCCGCAGAGATATTATGTAATAATTTGATGAAATAACATAAAATTTCTGGAAAATATTAAAATGTCAGAATATTAGGGCATTTTTTAAGTAACCACATTATTTTTTTTTCAAATTTAAATATGAGAACTTTAATGTCTGAATACTTTCAAACTAATACCATAAGAAGAGGCATGCTTTATGAAAAAAATGAATTCATGGCAAGTTTTTTTTAATAAATACCATGTCTTTCCCTTTTAGATGATTTCTTTTCTCTGTTGCCTACATAATTTCATATACTATCTATCTTGATGATATACATAGAACCAAGGTTAATTTTTCTCATGTAACTTCAATATAAAAAAGCAAAAATATTAAAATTATTTTATTTGATGAACATTAAGGAAAATAAATAATAATAATAATAATAATAATAATAATAAACCATAAATGTCCAAACATTAATTCCTCCACTTCCCTTGGAGTTTTTGAAAAATATATATTTCAAAATCTATTTTTGAAAATATATTTTCAAAAGTTTTTGAAAATATATTTTCTTAATATAAAAGTCTTTTGATTATCATGTGGTTAATTATTTTTCTTATATTATTAAGAAAATATATTTTGCAAAAAATTTTGAGAAATTTATTTTTAACTCTGGCTATCTCTTTTGAACATACACTTTGTTAGACTCTTTAATCCAGAACCTAAGAATGTTTTTATTAGTGAAAAATATCTTGAAATGTGTATACTACTTTGCTTAGTGATCTTTATATAAGAGGAATGTGCTTTGCTAAGTGTGTATGTCGGTAAGTGTTTTTTTTCTCCATAGTTCATAAGTTAGTTGCAAACTAAGGAACTAAAAATTTAAGGATGAGTCATTGATGGAATAATGGAAGTGGGCATGATGCTAGAAAGAAAAAAAAAAATCAACATTCCAATGTTCAGAAAATGAAACCATTGCAGTAGAATAAAAAATACTTAAATAAGAAAAAAGCAAAAATACACAAAATCAAGCTAATGTCAGTTGATCTAATCACACTGATCATTTCACAATGTATGCATCTATCAAAACATCACAGGCTACACATTAAATAGACACAATTTTTATTTGGCAATTATACCTCAATAAAGCTTTGATAAAGAATTTGGAAAGGAAAAAGTAATAATAAAGTGAAATACAAAACCAGTACAAAATTCTACCTTGTGCATTTTTTTGATCAGTCAGGTGCGTTTAAAAGAATATTATTATTATTTTTTTATCTCTGCTTTAACCAGAAAAATTCACAACAGAAATATAGCCCCAGGGGTAGATATTCAAGTTGATCTGTTTGTGTAGCTCCTATTCGTGATCTGAAGTATATAAAATATGTATTAAAAGATTTCTTCTGCTCCACTCGCTCCTTCATGACTTTACCCAAGCAGCGCACCAACAGCTGGATGCCCTGGGGGGTCAAGCAGTTAAGCAACATAAAGAAAGCATTTTTTGAGAAGGCTAAAGCAGATTTTGGGACTCGGGCTCTTGGTGATCTTCCATCTTATTCCAAGACTGTGCGTTCAGGAAGTGGACAAGATACAACCCTCCCTCTGTTCTTGACTTAATAGGCACCAATGATGATAACCTAACCAGAAGGAGCTTTTTATCACCAGTAAATACTGTAGTGGATCCAGTGAAGTCAGGGGATCAGACTTGGTACCAAAACAGTTCTCTATTACATACTCTGTTTTCATCCAGCGTGGACTGCTTCCCTCTTCATATTAGTAAGATTGGAGGGAGAACAAATACAGCAGCATCAGATAAGGTAGAAAAAAAGGTTCATTTTACTACTATGGCTTTCTAAAATTTGCAAAGGAGTTAATTAAACCATTATGCTACTGTCTAAGAAAAAGGCAAAGAAAACAAAATCCAGCAGAGTTATCACTGGATATTAAAATGATGGTTTTTACCCACACACATCCAAAGTGAATTGATTAATGATTTTGATTTTAGTATATTTTAAATGACTTTTGCCTAATCCTTAGAGTTCAATGTATTTACCAAGCACATTAGGAGCCTCATGATCTGTAAACAGCTAGAGCTGTAAACTTTCTGCTCTTGCAAATATTAAAATAAAGAAAATAGGAAAAAAAGGGGGAGGAAAAAGAGAAGCAGAGGAAGAGAGGAGGAAGAGAAGAAGAAAAACAAAAAAGAAAAGGAATTTGGGGAATCAAAACCCTTAATGTCAGGTAGAGTTAAACTACTTTGTGATGGTCACAAGTTGGAAGAACGTAGGAAGTAGAAAGAAACAAGAAAAACAGAGGCCATAAGAATATCAGATTGTGATTTTTCAAATTTAGTAATACATAGTATTCAACAGCTAACATATGTCATTGTATTAGACTACAGTCAAAATTTATATAAAGCTCTCCAAATATTTCTCCTTCCCTAAACCCACCAAACTTTGACATATAGAGAAAAATAATGTAGAAAAATGAGGGTCCTGTCTACAAACCATCATTCTTGTTAAAAACCTCACTTTTAGAGAGGTCTAAGACAACAAATATATAAATGTTGTGGGGCTCAACTTAAGAACAGACTGATCACCACTGAGAGGTCCAAATTTGAGAGTCTTTATTAGCCAGCAGGCTATCTCACACAATGCCCAAAATGGCTATTGGGAGAATAGCCATGACC
>JAJEJO010001067.1:230859-284117 GCA_020662805.1 Glaucomys volans
CTCCCAAGTCGCTTGGATTACAGGCGTGCGCCACCACGCCCGGCTGATATGTACTTTTGTCCATAATCTTTGACTTCTATCAGCCTCTCCTATCAACAAATATTTTAGTGTGTTCATTCTCATCCTGTATTAGCTAATTTTCATTTTGCTTATTTGTTCATTCCAGAATAGTTATAACATTGGAAAATGGAAATTTAAGTATCTTTCAGATTTTAAATCCATTAGTTTTTCCATGTCATCCTATGTAATTTGGAATGCAACCAATATAGGGGAAAATAATTTTTATGTTTTACTTTCCTAGAAGATACTACATCCTCTTGGTAAAGCAACAAATTTTGCATGTGTACTTCAATTAGGAATATCAACTTTGAAATTTCATTAACTCTAATCTTGACATCTATTTAATTTTGCAGTAGTTTTCATTACTTGCAATTCTGTCTTTCAGATGAACTTCATTCCAGCAACTAAATAATGGGTTTTGAGAAAATCAGAATAAAGAATAAATATAAAATCCAAAGTTTTATGCTAATGTAATATTTTTCTTGTATAAAATATTCTATATACACTGAAGGAGAAAATCCAATGAAATATTTTATTTAAAGGTGGAGAAAAAATTTCAAAAACCATTAGAGCAATTGAAATACTAGTCAATTTACCAATTATCTGATTTTGAAAAAAAAAGTGTTTCATGGAGATGAAATTTCAAGTGTAATCCATGAAGATTTCCTGAGTGTATTGCTATAAAAAAAAAAATAGAGTACAATGTGTAAGAATGGAATTGGAAGTCAAAGGGGCTTGCTCCAACATTTCCTTTCTGGGAAAACTTCTAAACTTCACTGAGCTTCATCTTTCCCAATTGTAAAATGAGAATAATTGAATTAGTCAAGACTTTATGGAATGCAAGCTTCATAAATCCAATTCAAATTAGCTTAGGTATAAAAAATGAACTTGTTGCCGCAGCTTAGTGAGATGCCACGGACAGTAAGTGCTACCTTTACTCAAGCGGTACCTTGTGCACAATCTGGTTCCCTCCCTCCCTCACTCATGTAAATGTCCCCATTTAGTGTCATTTCCATACAGGGACTACATAACAATGGGAAAGAAACTGTTCTCTCTCTCTCTCTCTCTCTCTCTCTCTCTCTCTCTCTCTTTCATAAGATCTGAGGTCCTATGTAATTCTGGTCAGATTTAAAAATTCCAACTTTCCACCCTTTCCAACAATATTCTCAAAGAGGAATTAGTCATTCTTAGATCATGTCACCATCCCTGGTTCAATAGTAGTTTCCAGGTAGTTCTTCAACTCTGATCATCCAGGTCACAGATCTAGCATTTGGTTCCAGAAAACAGATCAATTCCACCAGACCACAAGGTTCCAGAGAATTACTGAAGAATCAGGAAAGGGTGGCTCCTGTATGTTTTGCTGATGACATTAAAGGCAGAAGACGTATTTTATTATAATGACACACATTTCAAGTCTTTGAAGGGGTAAAATAGAATATGTACAAAAGCACATCATAAAATAATAAATTGTGGTTCTATTATCAATTATTGAAATAAAATATTAATACAGGCCGGGCGTAGTGGTGCACGTCTGTAATCCCAGCACTTGGGAACCTGAGGCAGGAGGATCTCGAGTTCAAAGCCAGCCTCAGCAACTTAGTGAGGCCCTAAGCAACTCAGTGAGACCCTGTCTCTAAATAAAATACAAAATAGGGCTGGGGATGTGGCTCAGTGACTGAGTGTCTCTGAGTTCAATCCCTGGTTCCAAATAAATAAATAAAATAAAATATTAATACAATCATAAGCTTTTCTTATCTTCTGCCTTCAGAGATGTCTCTGCCTGAGAAGCTCTGGACCCTTTGTCATACAGGTAAAGATAAAGAAAAGAACTGTTGGAAATCTAGAAGAGCAATAGTGGTCATTCATATTGAGTAAATATTTTTTGAGTCCTTATATTGTTCTAGACATACTTTAGGTGTGGAATACAGCTAAAGCTAAACAGAAGCGTTCTCCACTTTTATGTAAAAAAAGTAATTTCAGATGTGATTAATGGCTTCTGGAATAGTACTACAGAATATAATATTAAAACTTAACTAAAATTGAATTATTTTAAATTGAGAGGTCTATAGAGGCCTTTGTACGGTGACAAGGTCATGATACAAGACAGCTAGTACCTATTAGCTAGAAAGTAGTGACTGAGGGAGAACATTAGAGATAAAGATAGGGAAAAAAAAAACAGCAATCTTGGAGGTCATGCTGAAGGATTTCAATTTAATTCATTAAAATCTAATAGCAGTCAAAGCCATTGAAAAATTTTGAGCAGGGACATGATGTAATGCAATCTGCTTTCGGCTATTAAAAGAATTATGTTAGCTTGTAAAAAAAAAGTAAAAATTCAACATACTAATTGGTGCAAGAGTTAAAACAAGGCACTCATTAGGAAGCTGCTTTTGCATTCTTCGTGATGATAATGGTGATGTGGAATATTAAGATTGCAATAGATGAAAAGGGAAGTGAACCAATACCAGAGACATTTGGTCATAGAATTAACAAAATACAGCATTGGATTGGATGTGGATAATGAGGGTAAAAAGAAGTCAGAATAGTTCCTAGATTTTAGTCTTAAGCAACTAGATGGATAGAAAGATAGATAGGAGAAAAAATAAATTTGTGATAAAAGAATCAACAAGTTTCTTTTTAGCCAAGTGGAAGTTGAACTATTAGACATCTAAATGACAATGTCAAATAGGCAGGTGGCCACGTGAATCTGAAAAGGTTACAATGAAGATATAAATATTTGATTTATTAGCATGTGGATCATATTAAAATATTAATTATTAGACGTGATATCCTTCAGAAAGAGTCTGAGTACAAAAGACTACAGGATGTTGAACTAAATTCTGAGACCCCAATATTAAGGAACTCAGCACAAAAAGAGGAGAAAATTCAGTCTTAGAAGGATGCATTGATCAAAAAGAAAAAAGGAAAAAAAGGCATGAAATTGTAGTGCAATAGAGATGAGACCTTTAGAAAAGAAGGGAGCTGTCACTGATGTCAATCATGTTTGGGAGGTAAAGTATGATCAGGACAGAGAAGTGATCACTGAAATGGCAAACATGAAACCCACCTTTGACACTTTTGATATGTTTGGTGACCTGAACAAGAACAGCTTCAGGGCTGTAATGGTAATGGAAGCCTGAATAGAACAGATTATAAATAAAAGCAGGATTAAGAATTGGAGAAATTGGGGCAGTAGTTATAGGACATGGTGGGTCAGTATGCTCAAGGGAAGGCTTTTATAAGCCTTAAGTTATTACAGTAAGCTGGTGATAATAATTCAGAAGCGAATGGGAAAGTGAGATGCAGGAAAAGGCACATTACTTACAGGGTAAAAGTCTTAAGAGGTGGAAAATATTGAATATCTAGAATGCTGAGAAGAATTACCTTTGATGGAAGCAGAAACTTTCATGCACTATGCAAAGGGAAGATAAAGTGTGTGGATAGACATAGAGGTATCTAGGCAGATTTTCGGCTCTTGTTTAAATGTGTGACCAGGTCATTAGCCAAATTTGTAAACCATGTAGTGAAAGCATCAGAGACATTCAGGAGAGGAAAAGGCATAAAATTGTTTCAAAAAGCGCACAAGCAAACGGCATAGGCAAAGGTGCTAAGATGTCAAGTGCTAGGATTGAAATCTGTGGGCACAGTTTTAAAGCTCAGACAACCAGTATGTGTTATTCTCCAGCCACTTTTAGTACATAGATAGTTAGATTCAACTAAGTTGGGAATTTTGCTAGTTAAAAAAAAAAAAAAAAAACACTGAGATACAAGGGTGTTCACAAGCAATTAATTATATGTATAGTACATATAATTGGAAACAGGGGAGAAAGAAAAGTAGACATGTTAAAGGATTACAGATAATTGAAAAAGCAGAGAGGTAAATGGATGCCGAAAAGTCCTGGCACAAAGAAAGTAGGAGATTCTGAGGATTTTGTGGGGGTTAAAGAGATTAGAGTTCGTGTGGGCTTGATTTGATGAGTTTGGAGAAGTTTGGAGAGGGGAAACAGGATTGAGGGAAGGGCTCTGGTTGTAAGATAATTTTTGAGGCACCTCTGCAAAGATTTACAACTGCTCTACCAGTGTGTTTCAGTGTGGGATTGGTGTTTCTTTGAACATGGCCCCACACTGAGAGTGTACCTACCTGAACTGCACTGGAGATCTGATACTCAATGATTATTGTGTCATCATTTAATTTACATAAGCATCAGCATAATCTCTTAGAAGAGATTTTTTTTTTTTTTTTTTGAACCAGGGATTGAACTCAGGGACACTTGGCCACTGAGCCACATCCCCAGCCCTATTTTGCATTTTATTAAGAGACAGGGTCTCACTGAGTTGCTAAGGGCCTTGCTAAGTTGCTGAGGCTGGCTTTGAACTCACGATCCTCCTGACAGCCTCCCAAGTCACTTGGATTACAGGCGTACGCCACCACGCCCGGCTAGAAGAGATTTTAAAATAAAATTTCCAATTTATTGTTCCAATAAACAGAGTTGTATTGGAACATTTGAGGCCCATTCATTTATATATTGCCTATGATTTTGTTCACACAGCAGCTGCTGAACGGAGTAGTCACGGAAGAGACCCCACAATCCACAGGCCAAAAAACCTACCATCTGGCCCATTACCAACAAAGGTTTCCTACCTCTAGCTAGGACCTAGATCAGTATGTGTGTGTAAAGGATCCTGTTTAAAAATCTCCAGGGGCTTTGATCACCATAAAAGCCTGCCTCTCTGTATGCATCTTCCACACTCTTCTTCAAGCTGGCTCAGGATTCCACAGCCAGAGGCTTACTCTCTGCTCCTTAAATTCAATGTGTGCCTTTCCGCCACAGTGCCTTTGCCCGAGTCATTCCTTGTGCCAAGAATACTCGAGTCCTAGAACTTCATGAGGACAACTTGTCTCATCATGCAAGCTGAAGCCTCCACAATCTCCTCCTAAAGAACAGTTCTCTGGCACTATTAGCATACCAGCAACAACGAATGCTTTCCCCCCGAGCACCAGAATACATATGTCCTTGTTTGTATGCTTACAATCTGCTTCTCTCCATGAGAATGTGCACGCTGATGGGATAGGGGTCCATGTCTATTTTTTTGTTCACTGCTTGCAGCACCAGAACCTAGAGCCTGGCACAGAGATAGATGGTCAGCACAAACTTGCCAAGTGAATGAAAGTGAAAGGAGGAATAAAAGCACTAATCACTTTGGAATATTACATATTTTTCTTCATGATATGCTTGAGGTCTCATGTTGAGGTCCAACCTTTAAGGAATTTGCTATCTTATTGAAGCCACAGAGATATGGACTGAAATAAATGCAAAGGCTTACACTGAAAAAGCAGCACAGAGGATTAATGACTGCATGCTGTAACTTATTCAAAGGCTTAACATGAGCCTCAGAAGCATATCGTGGAGACTAACTTCTGTGGTTGTGATGGCTCTTCATGAATCACGAGGGTTTGGCTGGACCATATAGAACACTAATAATAAATGCACATGTGAAGAGAATGCTGTAATTATCCAAGCACTTTACTTCAGTTGAAAATAAGATTTATTTATTTATTTATTCATTCATTCTTACTATTTAAGAATAGTAAGAGGTTTTATATAACTTCAGCTCGAGCTTAATTTTGATTGCTCATCTATCACTGTGTACATATCTTGGGATCTGCTTCACCTTTTAGAATGTATTTACTTAACACTTTGACCAGTGGCTTATGAGAAAGCAACATGGGACTCAGAATCAAGACTGGGATTAATTTCCAAAACTATTATTTCAATGGACCCCTCATGCAATTTACTTCATGATTTTTTTTAGTTTAATTTTTTTTCTAAATTATCATTTTCTCACACGTAAAAATACCCTTATGTGATTTGGGAGAGGATAAATCAGGTTCCTTTACACAGACTCACACACACACACACACACACACACACACACACACTCATATACACACATACAGCACAATTGTGCATTGAATTTCAGGAAGATATTAATCACTATTATTAGTAGTGAATGATTACTGTTTAAAAATATATTTGATCACCATTGTTATTATGAATGTTTGCTTGTGTCAATTTTCTCTCTCCTAGATCTTGTCAACTCACAGAGAAGATATTTTTAAAAAACATCTATCTCTTAAAATATTTTTCATCACTCAGGAATGATTTTATTTAACTATCAATGACAGATTTCTGTGCATTCATTCTTGGGTTTTAGAAAGATAACATGACATGGAGCTACGTGCTGAGTTTTAAAGTCAAACAGAACCAATTTCTACTTTTGACAATAACAAAGGGTATTAACCATCTATCTGCAGGCAAGTTACTTTACTTTTATATGCCTCAGTTTTCTCCTTTGTAAAATGAGAACTGAATCTAACACCTTACTGCATCAGATTATCATTAGGATTAGAAATAAAATTAAAAAAAAAACATTTTCTCCACGTCTAACTCTTCATGAGAACTCAACAGGAATTAATTATTCATTGCAATTTTTCAAAATTAAGCAATTCCCTTTGACTTACACACAAAAAGAGAAAGAGAGACACTTGAATTGCCTAAAACCTTTGCAGGTGATAGCAGGTATACAAACTCAGAGTCAGGTACCCACACCATGATATTCTCTATCTCTGATCTCTATTCCTCTCACATTAGCTTCATTCTCTCAGACAAACTTTCTCAGCCCAGCAGGAATTATGGTCTATTGCAACTGTGGCCAACGCCTCTCACTTTGCCCACCAGAAAAAAATTTTGTTGTTTTTTCCAGATCCTATTTGAAAAATTCCAGGAGATAGCTCCAATTGGCATGGATTGTTTCATGTACCCAAATATGGGCCAACAAGTGTACTGAGATTGCATGAGTTTAATGCCTACTAGATAATGCTCTGGAATAGATAAGACTCTGGAGACACACTGCCCCGTCCCTTAGCAGATGTGTGATCTTTGATAAAGTACTTAATCTATTTTCATCTCTTTATTAGAAAATGGAGATAATGTTGGTAGTATTTCAAAGCATTGTTGTGTATGAACTCATACACATTCAGGCTTTCAGACAGTATATTGTTATGGTAAGCACTCAACAAGTATTGACTGTCTTAATCATGATCATTAGGATCATCATCATCACCACTATCATCCTCATCAATGTCCCTAGAAACAATTACCTGTTCTAGGGACATTAACTTCTGCCAGGCAGGCAGGGTCCTTCAAGAACATGAAAGCTTCTACCACAGTATACCCTCAAAACCTAAGGTTGGAGTAGGACTTGTTCAGAGAAGAGAAGATGCATGACTATGATTTTCAATCATATTTGAAAGTTAAAAAAGAATAAATCATCAGGAAAACAACTTTCCATATAGTACCTTTTAACTATCTTGGTGGATTTAGAATTATATTATTTCTAAGGTCTTTTCAGTACTAAAGTTTGATACTTTTGCAACCGCAAATCCCCATGAAATGAAAACAAAGAGAAAAAAAACTAAAATATTAATTTCCTACTGAATTTTTGAGAAATTCTAACTTTTTAAGGTCTAAGACATGAGCTAGTTTTATATCAGATATTCTTAGTTGTTCTTCATTTCACTGAGTGAGCTTTTCTTCTTTCCTTAGCACCCAGAACACAGGTAATTTGGTAACATTCTCTTTTTAAGAAATGCAACCCTGGATGAAAAAATCATATATCACGCAAAAGATGTCAAAGTACCAAAAGCACTTTCTAGATAAAATTTCTACATAGAATTTATTTCATATAAACTACAAACTAGATTTAAATTAACTAATAATGAGCCAAAAATTAATTTCACACTAGGAATCAGACAGGTGTCAAAGGGGAATTACTAAACATGAATATTGCAGAAGGCTATTCCTTTGCATCTGGTGACTCTTGCCTCCCATGAAATTCATCACATATGTAACCACTTAAAAGACTGTGAACACTTGTCTGGAGATAATAGTCCTAAATATTTTTGTTTATTTTCCCCCTTAGAACTCAATCAGCATCAAGAAAACAGAGGTTTAAAAATAACTGGTGAAAGATTATTTTCATGTGCCAGAAATCACACGTATAAAAGCAGTATTTATCAAATATATTTATGCTGCATTTTAAAAACTACATAAAAAGCAGACAAAAGGCTAATTTTTGTTGATCTGTTTTCAACCACCAAAAATAGAGGCACTTAGATAAAAAGAACAAAATTTCACTTCCAACATGGATACGTTCTGGAGACCTATTGCACAGCAAGTTCACTATAGTTAATAATATATTATAGATTTGAAATCTGCTAAGAGAATAGAAGCTATGTGTTCTCATCACACAAAAAAATAAAAAGTAACTATGTGAAATTATGGATAAGTTAATTAGGTTGAATGTAGTAATCATTTCACAATATATACATATATCAAAATATCACATTTTTCACCTGAAATATATCCACTTTTAGTTTGCCAGTCATACCTCAATAAAGCTAAAAGATCTAACATGAATTCTCTTAGAAGGATTAAGCTAACAGTTATGCATATATATGAGTATCTTTTTATTTAGCATCATTTTTGTGATAAGGTTGATGATGAATGGCATCAATAGTGAATTATTATCATAAACTTTTCTCTCTTTATCAGGAATGAGAATACTGATCTTAAAAGTTATCATGGAATTTATTATTACCATTTTCTTGGTTTAGTGATTTTGTCCCTGAAGGTAGGAGGAGCAATAAAGTAAATCCTCCTTGGAAGGCCTGTGTCACTCTTGTGTCAGGGATGCCAATAGTTTTAAGGTCCAGATAGTATATGGAACATCACACTTGATGTGACAACCACCGATACCCAAGGGATTCTATAAATTATTTCTTTTTGGAAAAACCAAGTCAAATAAAAATAAAAGCCACCCTTTTCGGTATACAGTCAGAATGTATCAAAGGGATATTTTCTTAGAAGAAAAGATCGATAGACACATATTCTGCACTGTGCGGGTCACAAAGCATTGAATTTCCACAGTTTTCCTCCATCACTCAATGTTCTGCAAGGGTTATTTGTCACTGTCACAGATGCAAGCATGTTCCAAGATCCTCCTGAAGATATATTTCAGCAGCACTTTGAGCAGTTCCACCAATCCATGCAGCCAGGGGAGAGTCATTATCTCCCCGGGGGTGACTGAAGGAAAGGGGATCCCTGGGTCTTTCTCTAGCCTCAGGCTGGGCTTCCACATTTTTCTTGCCCAGGAGTGGATAATACTCTACAGACACATCCTCTTTCTGATCCTATCCCATTCTCCTCTCATCTTTCTCTCTTCTTTTCCAACTCATCTTTGCAGTTTCTTCCTGCATTTAATATTGCATCTTGCAGCAGAGAATATTATTTAGAGAAGATTAATACAAATTGCCAAGAAAATACCATTCAAATGTCTTTCATTTTTCCAGCTTCTACTTGGATTTTCTCTCTGAGAAAAGCCTTTCAACAGAGGTTGTGTGGCAGACACACCGTATTGATAAGTTTTCACTCCAATCTAGTTTATATCATCACAGTTGGGAGATTTTATAAACAAGATGTTTATATTCTATTAGTAACTTTTCTAGAGAAAACCTACAGCTCACCTAACATGGTATAATTAAGACTAAAATGACCAAATGATATCTTACATGTTTAAGCTATGCACATAAGCTACATTAATTTATTCATAAATGCAAATCTTGAATTAAGCAATGGTCTCCATGTTGGAATCTAAAATCCCGAGAAAGGTGTCACAAAAGAGTCCAATAGGAATGCAAGAATATATTTAAATTTATAACTTTTACTTTCCATTTTGTATGTAATCAATAAGATACAAATAAAACACATAAATGTATGTATAAATGGGAATTTTGCAATTGAAGTTTTTAAAGATGACTAAATAAGAATGTTTTCTGTACCTTCATTTTCAGCCATTAAATAAGTCCTTCTACAACACTATCTTTTCAACATTTGGAGTGGTAATTGGCAATTTGGAGTAAGCTTTGGCTGTTCAGAATCTTGCCAACATTAATACTTGAGTTTAAATAGGGTCAAAAGCAGACCTAAATTTGAAACTGTAGCTAGATCACCATATGTGTAGATGATAATAGTGAGTTTAATAGTTTAAATGCAAAACAAATTGTATTCTCTCTTGTTTTAATCTAAGTTCACTTATTCTGCTTAGAACTGGTTATGTGAGTGGCACCCTCAGCCTTCTAGACTAGGATTTATGGAGGGCATAGCACTACCTGAAAAGCTCTTTCTGAACAACACTTGTGTGAGAACCCAGGGAAGATTCCCTCAAGGTTTTCAGTGAGGTCCACATGGAGAAGGACAGATTATAAGCCATAAAGATCCGTTTTTGCTTTTTGTGAATAACAAGACTTCAACTTTTCTTACTTTAACCTTTTGGCAAGATGTTTGATTAAAGTTTGGAGATTTTCAAAATCCTCTTTGTACAAAGCATAACTCCTGGTTGCAAAACCCTTTCAGCAGTCACCATCGTGACTCTTGATAAGTCAAACAGAAAAATTAAGGCAACCATTGCAACATCTGAGGTCAATATGAGTTTAAATATTTTGCATAATTAATATCCAAAAAATAATGGTAACCAATGATGGGCAAGTTTTAAAATATTCGTTTAACACTACAACTTACTAGCTATCAGCCCTTGGCTAAATTCCTTAAATAGCTCATACCTCTGAAAAAACTTCTATAATCATAATCTACCTAGAACACATTTCAGTGTGGATGGAAGCCTAAAGCATATTTAAAAATGCATAAAGCATCACTTTCACTATTACTGTCATCATTTTCATTTTGTTGACAATATAGATATAACTGAAAATAAGTCATCACCTCAATATTAGAATGATCTGGGTTCAGGCACACCATAGGATAGTTTTAACTTTAATTTCAGATGTTCTACTTGTCCTGAAAATGTTCATTGGTACTGATGTTAAGAAAAGTTTCAGTTCCCATAGAATCTTCAAAGTCTTCAAGAGTAAAAGGCTTGCAAACTGGAATAGCTTTGATCTTCCATGCCAACATAAAGACAGGAAAACCATCAGCCATCATGGGACAAGCAATACTGATAGGAAATTCTCATGAGGTGGCCAAAGCTAAGCCACTTCCAGGTACGTAAGACAATATGTTGCCTTTCATAGTGACTATGGGTTCTAGAAGCAGACCTAAATTTGAATCGCCATTTACCCACCTAGATATGGAAGGCTGATGAAGTAACCTCAGTTAAGCATGTTTTCTTCATGCAAAACACATTCCCTTTTATCTGTTCTGAAAGGTCTAGAAGAAGCACCAAATGTGACAAAAGAGACTCAAGTTATTTATTATTGGGGTTTTTTTTTTACCTTTTTCCTACTCTGCAAGTGTATAAGTAACACATTCTTTAAAAAGTGAGATGAAAATACACACAGTGAAAATAAGCAATTGTGCCTGGGGGATAGGCCCATTTAGCAAAAGACTGCTCGATAATTAGGGAGGAAATTAAAATTCCATATTTAGCTAATAGACATTAAATGAAAATAAAGGTAGTATTGAGCAGCCCTCAAAAAGTGTTGTCTTTTCCTCATTTCCTTCTCACACTAATTACTAAGGACAACGGAAGCATTTTGTTAATTCACACTAATGATAAGGAGTCCCACTGAAAATTACTGAATATCCCAGATTAGTTACTAAATAAATAAGGATCATTAAAAAAAAAAGAAACATAACAATGATGAGATATAGGAGACAGAGTGTTCATTCTCCAATTGCAGCTAAATTTTAATGAGTTTGGATAGTCCTTTATTCCATATATTTGAATGTTTGTCAGGTATCAGCACAGTCAGCGTTTCCATATTTGACTGGCATCCTTACCTAATTATGGAACAAATCAACTAAGTAATTAAGATGATTGATTTATAATAACAAATGACAAATTTACAATTTAACTCCGATTTTGTGCTTTTCCTTTGAGTTTTGGTGATTTCTCAAACATCAAAGTTCCATAGTCACCATTAAGTAAGGTCACATGGAGTTCAGCAAACAATGAAATGGCCATGATATCTCAGCCTTTTCTCCTAGCCTATATTGTCAATTACCCACAAAAGCTGAGGCAGCCACGTGATAATCTGCTGGTCTGTGAAAGTGGCTTCAATAGGTAGTTCCGTAGTCCTCATGTCATTTGGTTTTATGTGAAAAGACATTCACTATCCAGTAGATCAAGGATGTTCAAATAAGGTAGTCAGAAATAGAAGCCAAGTTTACACGGAAAAGCAAACCATTACCCTAGAACCCAGAGCACTCTCCTACACCTAACAAGGCACTAATAGAAACACCTTATCCACATTTGATCCACTAACATGAACTTATCTGATAACAAAATAACTTATTTCTGAAGAGCGAGCCTCAAATTCAATTTATATCTCACAGTACAGGTAAATAAGAAAAGTCTGACAAATCTCCCTCCATAAATCCCTATGATTTCATGTTCCCTTTGGTTATACTGAGTGAAAAGACAGGGTAGAAAATGAGGTTTTGTGTTGGCTAATCAGCTACTGAACAGAAAGTTGGTTTTTAAAGGACTCCAGGAGATCACTGATGTCAAGAGAAGGTATGACTGGACAAAACAGTATTTGCAGAAAATTAACAGGAAAAGAGGGTAGACCTTAGAAAACTATGTTTAAATGAAAAATTGTTACCTAGTTATAAGTAGGACACAGAATAAGATTGTTTAGGTTTGCATAAAGCAAGAACTCTCCTTCTGAGAGTATTCAGTCATCCCTCAGCATCTATAGGGGATTAATTCTAAGAACCCCGTTGGATGCTAAAATCCCAAAATGCTCAAATCTCTTATACACAATGGCACAATATTTGTATATATCCCACACATCCCCCTGTACACTTCAAATCATCTTTGGATTACTTGTAATACCAAATGCAATTTAAATGCTTTACAAATGGTGGTTATTCTATGTTATTTAGGGAATAGCAAGAAAAAAATCTGCATAAGTTCACTACAGATGCAACAGTTTGGTTTTGTTTTGTTTTCCTCAGTGTTTTTGATCCACCACTAGTTGAATTCAAAGATATGGAGCTGACTTCATACACTCACCGTAGATAAAGGAAAACTGATACTATTCATTTCTGAACGCCTTGGTGCGATTATTTCCCGGTTCAGGGTAAAATGAGCAGCTGCAAGGAGAGAAGCGCATACAACTGAAACTACACAACTTTGGCAGGCAACTGTGGGCCTATTGTGTTTCACAGACAAGATTAGCTGTCCTTACTGGTTGTTGACATTGGCTGGAGCAGTTGCCGAAGGATGGGAACTGCTTACCTTTTCCCCACTTTCTAAAACTACTTCTCAATGAGGTACCTGGTCTAGACCAGTGGGGAAAGGCAAGCACAAAATATTGTGCTTCACTTTAATAAACAGGGCTTGATTCCACTCATTTCCCTGTTGATTTTTTTAAATTTACAGACCTCTTTTAAAATTGCAACAACAACAAAAACAGCCAGACTCAGTGACACACACCTGTAATCCCAGTGGCTCAGGAGGCTGAAGCAGAAGGATTGAGAATGCAAAGCCAGTCTCAACAACAGTGAGGCACTAAGCAACTAATTGAGACCCTGTCTCTAAATAAATACAAAATAGGGCACAGATGTGGCTGAGTGGTCAAGTGCCCCTGAGTTCAATCCCCAGGACCACCCCCACCAAAAAAGCAACAAAAATATCTTTACTTTTATTTTTTTGTGTTTGATTACAAGCTTAATGTTTATGTTCTCCAATTCTTATAAAGAATAGAGCTAGAATGTATCCTTTCATCCATATATTTCATCGTCTACATTTTACCCTAAGGTCAACCATGATCGTCAAAATAATGGTGATTACACAGTTTTTGTGGCCTCTTAAAAGAAACGAATATAGCCTTAGTGCTCATGCTGTTCTATCTTAGGAGATGTTTACTGAGAGTGAGCCCATGGACTACTTTTTACTCATTGTTGCAGTGGTATTAAACTCATCTCCCAGTTCATCACATTAAGAGGCTAATGGGAAACATGTCTTCCAGCTCTAAAATGAAGAAAAGCTATGATTCTCCTCTACAATTCAATTGCATCTATCTTACAGACCCTGGGTTTCTTGAAATTAGTGGTGTCTCTCTCATTGCTTTGTTTCTCCATTAACTCAGAGATAAGAGTCTGTCTTGCTTCTAGCAGCTAAGTTAGCAACCCCCTAATACCAACACGTATCTGATGTGTTAATTTCATTCCTGACTATATTAGTTATCTTTTGTGGCACTGAAAATTACTCAACATTAGGGCTCAAAAGCAACACACACTTATTGTCTCACAATTAGCTATGGGTGCAGCTTAGCTGGGTGCCCCTGAGACAAGCTCTTACAAGGTTGCGATCAGATCTTGGTCATGTCTGTGTTCTCATCTGAAGGCTCAGCAGAGGGAGGATCCACTTCCTAGCCCACCCCTGTGGAGATTGAGTAGATTCAATGTCTTGCATGGTGCTGGGTGTTTGACTTCATTTCCTGATTATTGGTCAGAGGCCTCCCCCAGTTTCTTGCCAAATGGGCCTTTGTTTTGGGAAGCTCACAATGTGGCAGATGGAAGCAAAAAATGAAAAAACAATAGAGATCAGAATGCAGACCACTCCCTTTTTGTAACCTAACTCATCATTTTTTAAGTATTCTATTCATTAGAAGAAAGTCACCAAATTCAGCTAACATGCAAGGGAAGAATTTGCATACTGGCATGGATACCAAGAGGTAGGATCATTAGGGGTCATCTTGGAGCCTGTCTTTTCTACTTATACATACTTCCCCTTTGCCAGAGTGTTCAATTAGTTTTATCCTTTGCATTATATGTATGTCGTATTTACTAAGTGTCCCTTTTGCTAGATTGAACAATCTTTGTTATTCACTTTACAACTATAATATTAAATGCAATAATTATTTTATTAATTCAACCACTGTGGGTACAGAGCAGTTTTGAGCCTATTAGTAAAGGACTTCACGATTTGGGAAAAAAGAAGAGGGTTGACAATGTAGTTCAGTGATGGATTGCTTGCCTAGCAGGCACTGGTCCCTAGGTTTGATTCTCGTCACTGCAAAAACATAAATAAATAAAATTAAAATAAATGATAAAATGTTGCATAAAGAAGAAAGTTCTGTCCTCAAGAAAGAGTATGAGAAATTGGCATAGAATATAAGATTCTAATGATCACTCAGAATCCCTTAAAACCATTGATTCAGTGCTCACAATTAGAAGTCAGGAACTTTTCTAATTTTGATCCCAGGAGACAAAGTATGCTTCAGGGATAAATGAGTTCAAGTTCCTGGTAAAAATCAGAGATCAAAGGAGGCTTATTTTGCACACTGAAATTGGTGATATTTTTAAAAGGCTTAATGGAGTTATTTGTTTTTGATCACGGAATTGATGTGAATTTCAAAATATATATTTCATCAGAAAAGCAGTGTTCCAACACCCTCATGTCAAAACACATCTGTCAAGGTATGCACAATAGAATGGCCATGTCAGAGTGTCACATGTTCAGATTAGGATGCTTTTCAGTACCACATGGATTTTGGATCAGGTCATCAGAGATTTGAATTGTTGAGATAATATTGTGTTACATAACTGATACCAAATGATTTACCAAAATGGTCAAAGACCTTTTATTTGATAAACTCATTAAAATATAACACACATAAATCATAAGTATTAAAAAAAAAATACTACAGCTATGTGCTGTGGTGCACACCTGTAATCCTAGCAACTTGGGAGGCTGAGGTAGGAGGATCAAGAGTTCAAAGCCAGTCTCAGCAACAGCAAGGCGTCAGGCAACTCAGTGAGACCCTGTCTCTCAATAAAAAATACAAAAAAGGGCTGGGGATGTGGCTCAGTGGTTGAGTGTCCCTGAATTCAATCCCCTGTACCCCGCCAAAAAAACCACCCTCTATTTCCCTAACCCAAAGAACCTCAAAACTCTACAAAGGTAAAATGAAGCATAAAATTTATATGATCCAACTTCCTCATTTTGTTAAAAAGTAATGATGCCAATAAGTCTAAAGGTCACTTAGCTTATTAGCAGCAAGGCAAGGGCAAAATCCATACCTCAGGGCGTCTATCCCAAGGTCACTCCCAATGCATCACACCACATTATTCTAAAAGAGAAATTTAAAATACTGAATCTGTTTTTAGAGACTCAAAAATTCTGTTCATTGTCTTTATTTTTAAATGTTTAATAACAAGTAGTTATTTAAGTAGTTCTTAGAGATAAGGCTAATGATAGCTGTAGTACTCTAGGATATCTTGGAAAAATTTAATTTGAACAAGTCGGAATATTTTTAAAGTCAGATTTCTCTGACTTTAAAGTCAGATTTCTCTGAGTTTTTAACAAGCTAATGCTAGGTATTGATTTTATTCATTGTCTAAATATTTATTAATATGAATTACATCTATTTTTTAATATTAAGTTACTTGGATATCTAGGATAAACTCAGTTTTGTCTTGGTGAGTTTTTAATACATATTTTAATAGATTTTTCTAGTTCGTTGGGATTTGGGGTTTGTTTAGAATTTTTTGCATGAGTGAAATTGACCAGTAATTTCTTCAGTTTGCCTTTTTATATCAGACTTATGCTTCCCTTGTAGAATGAGCTAGACACTCCCTCTTTTCTGTTAAAAGCATTTGTTAAAAAGCAAAAAAGAATACTCTGCATTTGGAACATTTCCTAGAACTCCCTATAAAACAATCTGATTCCGATGTCTCACTCAAAGAAAGATTTGAGCCATTAATTTAATTTGTTTCATGGTTATAGTACAGTGTGTACTTTTTATTCCTCTTTAAATCATTTCTACACATTACATTTCAAAGGAATTTGTCCATTTCAACAACATGGTTGCTAATAGTGTTTTTATTATCTTCTTAATCTCTATGTGTAGTATGAATCATTTTTTCATTCAGAATATTTTACATTTGAGGCTTCCTTTTCTGGATAAGAATTGTCAGGTATTCATCAGTTTTCTAGGATTTTTATTTTTATGCATTTCTCTTCTGGGTTCTTGGATGCCCCACCTGACTTCTGTAACTCCGCAGAGCATCCTTTGTATTTATATCCCCAGTCTTCCCCTGGGTTGAGCTCTGGTATCCTGAGTGCCTCTCAGCCCCACTTTCTCCCTGAGTCCTGATTTTCTTTATTAGTCCTGAGTGAGACATTTCCCTCTATTGTAGTATTTTGCTCCACATATAATCCCAACCTCCCCTTGTGCTAAGAGAAGACTAGATGTTATGTGACTAAATATAACAAAATCTCTAGTCCACTCTGTTCTGGCCCTTAGAACAATCCTGTCTCAATCAGAAAACATATACTCTGGATAGGGAAAAAGCAAGTCCCACCCAGTCCCAGAAGCTCCTTCCCATCCCTCTCTCCCTGACTTCTCTGCACCTCAGGACTCTGTGAAGCTTCAGATTCTCTATGATGCCATTCTCTGCACCTGGCTACTATGGTTTGGGTGAGTGACCCTTAAAGACTTGGTCCCCAGTGCAGGTGCTATTGGGAGGTGGTGAAACCTGCAAGAGCTGGGGACTCAATGGAAGTTGTCTGGTCATACGGGGGCATGACTTTGAAGGAATAGTGGGACACTGGACCCTTCTGTGTTTTTCTCTTTGCCTCCTGGATGCCATGAGGGGAGAAGCTTCCTCTGCCACAGGCACCTGCCACAAGATATTGCTTCACCACAGGCCCAAAAGCAATAGGGCCAATGGACCATGGATGAAAACCTCCAAATCTTTGAGCCAAAATTTGTCTTTCATTTTTAAAATTGATTACCTCAGCTATTTTGTTAGAGTAACACAAAGCTGACTAATACATTAGCCAATATTCAGAGCCTTCTGCCTTCCTCCTTGGCTTTTATCCACTAAGCTATGTCTAGTCTTGGCCATGGCTGTCCTCCTAGAATATAATCTACTTCATTTCCTTCTTCCATCTTGCTGCCCCAGCTATTTGTGTCTTCAGGGATTGTGAGCCAATGAGAAAGAGGACAGACCAACAGGGAAATGGATAGTCATTGGATGTAGATGCAAGGAAAGAGTTCTGACTGAAAACCAGTGTCTGCAGTTCTGAGGCTTGGGGATGAACTGCTGATTCTACTGTCAATTGTTCTCTGGAAAATTTAGCAACTGTCATGTTTTCACCTAAAGTTAGGCTGAATAATTTGAGATAGATATATGTGTGTGTGTGTACACACATGTGTGTGTAAGTGTAATTAAACAATCATTTGAATTTTTATTAAATATTAAACTGATTTTTCTTTCTGAATCATGCCTTCAAATCTATGACATGCCTTTCATTCATCTTTTAGAAATTTGTCATACGATACAGCCTAGTGAGTGGATAGACAGTTCCATATCTCTGTTTGCCCGACATTCCCTTCGAATTTGCTAAAATCTGCACTTCATCTTGGTGCAGCTTAGTATCCATGTGACAACAAAAGTCAGACTGTTTATTTCCCTGCTCTTGATGTTATTTTGTCAAATGTTAGTAGCAGACCTAACATAGGAAAAGCCTATAACTAAAGTGACAAGGATAATTTATTCTCTAAAATTTTTCCATATTTCCCTTTCATTAATTGCAAAGAATCTCATCAGTTAAAGTCTAAGAAAGAAAATTTTCTAATTTTTTTAAACTGGTTTACAAAGGCTATGTCATTTTTTATCTCATACACGGGATCAATGCTAAAAGGAATAAACAGACATTCTCCCCGAAGGAAATTGGTATCAAATGAACCTAAAAAAATCATCTTTAGTTTGGTATCAATCATTTGCTTAATTATCCCCATCTTCAGTGCTCTTTGAGTTTTTCTGAGACAAGACCACAATGCCTAAGAATACAGAAGGCATCCTTTGTTCCTGAAATTAAGGGCTCTCACTGCCTGTGTGTCTCTGTCTCATTTTTTACATCTAACAATCTGAAAGTGAATGTGCTTAATAGGCTTTGTCTGTGAAGAGCTTCATTTCTTTAAGGAAGCTATAGCCTTGGAATTGTCTCTTCATGCACTCCACCTTTTGACAGCACTGAGCCCTTATTTATGAAAGAAGTTTAATTAATGCCCTTGGATAAACTGTTAACCTTTGAAATGGTTTCCTGATGCATGGAGGCCCTTTTTCTTCTGCCAGGAATTGATTTTGGAAATGGCCCTGCCTCCTCATAACTTATGATTCAGAGAGAGGAAGAGACCAAGCAAAGTGGAGCATGGAGAAAAGGCGGTGAAGTGTATTGATGAAGTGCTTGCATCAGGACCTGGGAAATACAGATCACTGAAGATGTGTGGCATCGACCTCAAAGAGAGATGATGTTCTTACAGAGACATTATGATGTCATATCATTGGAACAGAACGAGGACACTGAAAGCAGAAGACCATTTTCAAATGAACTAAAGCTAGGCTCTAAAATTTCTTGTAAGAAAATGAAAATGAAGAAAAAGAATGGCATAGCTGTTGGATATACAGACAGGGGAAGAAAGGATACAGCTTTGAGGCTTGTAAATTTTATTATATTTTCCTGACATAACTCCTATAGATAATAGTAATAGGAGTAATAATAATAATAGTAATAATAATAATAATAAAGCCAAAGAGTAGTTTTGTAGAACCTAAATCTTATTAATGTAGATATTGTTCAATGTATACCAAGACAGAAGTTTTTAATTAAATGCTATTTTAGGCAATTTAAATATGTTATTTTAGAAAGTGATTTTTCAAAGCAAATCATGTGAGGAATGTTACAGAGGTTTCCTCAAGTATGTGTTTGCCTATTCCAATAGCAATTGTCATCAATAAGTAAATAAAAAAAAAACAGTAATTGTTGGTGAAATTGAATTATAGTGCCCCCCCATCTGTTACTAGTTGTGTAGTCAATGGACCCCATGATTTTTTTATTTTAATTGTGTTCTTCAGAAGATTAGATTGGTTTTTTGTTTGTTTGGGTTTTTTTTGCACAAAAGATACAGAAAATATCATCTGTGTTGAAGAAAAACAAAACTATATTTTTGGTCAAGTTATTAGAATTTCACATTTTAGTTCTCATAAAATCTATTTGTCTTCTATACTAGGGACACAGATCACTTATTAAATTAAGGCGGGGCAAGTAATAAAGATCTAAGGAGAATAACAATTTGGAGCCAGTTGGAATGCAAAATAGTTCCATTTTTCTCAATAAATCTGTGAGTGTAAAGCTGCATGTCACCCAAAGAAAAATACCATAGCATTTTGCTTCTATGACCCTGTGCTTGAGGCCACATTTGCTCTGCAACTTTTTCCCAACATGGCCATAATTGGTTTTAAAGTTTGCCCTATGGAGAGCTCTGAGAATTTGCTAGAAGTGATAGAGCATTGTTTTGGCCAGGTCAAGGCTTACAGCAACCTCACACCTCACTACTCAGGAATCTCAGCAGAGGCATTCTGATGATCCTGCCATTCCTCCAAATGAGGAGTTTAACTAATATCATCTCCTGTCATCCACATAACACTCTGATCTTTTAGAATTAGCATCAAGAATTAGCTTGTCATAACCATTTTGGAAACAAATGATCATTCCAGGAACTACTTTTAGATAATTTATTGAACATCTAAATAAATTACTGGTATTTATTATGCATGTATTTGGTTCAATGAATTCTAATTTCCTTTCCTGCAATATGCATGGTAACTTGGTCCAAAGATAATAGATTACATAACATTTGAGCAATCAAAAACAAAGTATGTTTAGTTTGTGATAACTATACTATCACATTCTTCTTGTTTTGGTAGAATCAATATTCTAATTTATGTTTTCCTACAAAATCATCTATCTCGCCCATTTTTTTGCATAAAGTTGAACCAAGAATATTCCAATAATTGTTTAATTTTATATATGTCTCATTATTTCTGCTATTGTTGATATGCATGATAAGGTTTTCATTTCTTTTTATTTTGGTTGTAGATTTTTTCTTTATGATCAGAAAAAAGTTTACACCATTTTTATTTTGGAGTAAATTATTGACATTTTCCTTGTGCTTGAAGGTATGGCAAAATTTTATAAATATTTCATGGCATTGGCAGGCCATGTTATTTGTAAAGTGTTTTATATATGTATTAGAATTATCACATTAATTATGTCATTAAAATTACTTATGCTTTTCAAATTTTGTTTAGTCTACACTGATACTCTATAATGAGTTGAGAGGTTTATTTAAGGCTTTCAACAAAAATAAATAAATAATAAAATAAGCAAATAAACAAATTATGCTTCTTGTTAAAGAAAAATGTTTGCTCTTCCACATGATTCTCTTTTCTCCAACTTCAAGTTCCTTTAAATGAAAATAATGAAATAGAAAAGTCAATACCACCCGGAATAAAGACAATGAGAAAGAGATGAGAGCAGATGGGAAGTTCGAATGGAAGACAGAGAACAGATGAAGAATTGAGAAATGACTAAGTGGAGAAGAGTTGGTTACAATCTAGTTACCTGGAGATTTGCAACCAATGTAAGATGGCAGGTGATGGTGCTCCACAGAACCCCTGAGAGAGTGGGAGTTGGTGGTCCTGGGAATGGCAAGAGGTACAGCTGAGATGCAGGACTTCATCTGCAGGATTTGCTGCCAAGTCTGTGTTCCGAGTTGGTCCCACACCAGCAAACCAATGACTTTCTCCTCATCACACCACCCCTGCCTCTCAAGAGCATGGAGACAATTTTGGGGATGCAAAGCATGGTATAAAACTGGGCTGAGGAATGCTTAGAAAACAGGGGATTAAGTGAAATCCAAAAAGAAAACTGTGAGATTCTCAACTTCCTTTTCTTTTCCTACTTCAGAATCCTAATAGCCAAGCTTCTACTTTCCTCAGGTGCCTTCCTATCCACTAGGGCAGGAGATGGGGAGACCCTAGAAAGAAGAACCTTTAGATACCAATGTCTGAAGGTCCTAAAAGCTAAGTGAACACAATAGTACTAAAGCAATCCCAAATACTTCCCTCATAAGCAAATTATTCACCAGGTTTTCCATGCCTTGATCCTAGAAGATAAGTTTATAATCTAGATCATGAGACACTGGAAGAAAAGGTGGAATGTAAAAGAGAGATATAAAGCAAAACAAAACAAACAAATATATAGGCAAATGTGCCTACACAGAGAAGGAATAAGCTGTGCAATCAATCAGAGATATTAGAGAAGATATTCCTTCCATCAAATTATGAAAAATTATGAAAGCATGTTTTTAAACAGACATAATTAGAGATCAAAGAATATTATTTTTAAATTGATACATAAAATGATAAGTTAAAAAAGCTTAAAGGATAGTTATAAGAATGTAACAAAATAGTGAATAAAAATATTAAGGAAAAAATATTCTAGGAAATCAGAGAGTTAATCTAAAACAGGAATTCCAGAAACAGAAAACAGGGAAAATGGAGAAGAAAATCGTGTGTTAAAATAATATAAGAAATATAGTCTATATATACAGTGGAATACTACTTACCCATAAAGAATGAAATCATACAGTTTGCACAAAAACGGATGGAACTGGAGGGCATCATGTTAAGCAATATAAACCAGACACAGAAAGACAGTATTGCACGTTTTCTCTCATTTGTGGAAACTAAAGAGAAAAAATGACCTGAAAGTCGAAGGCAGACTATTAAAGAAAGGGAAGGGGCCTAGAGGGAGTGGGAGAGAGGGGAGAGGAAGAGAGGGTAGATGGGAGGGTGCACATGATCAAAGCATGGAATGTGCATGTGTGGAAACATCACAATGAAACCTATCAATTTGTACAATTAGTATACATTAATAAATATAATTTAAAATACAAAAATATGTGTCGAATAAGACATTCTTTAGTTCAAAGACATTATATTTTGCTGACTTCAAATTTATCAAGTAATTATATTCATGCCATATGCCTTATAAAAGAATAAAAATAACGTCAGCAATTAAAAAGGCAATGGAACAATAAGCATATTATCTAGTGAACCAACCTGTAGAATGACCTAAGGAACCGAATGCATTTGATTTTATTTAGAAAAAAATAGATAATGGGGAGAGGTAGAGGAGAGATGGTAGACGTGCTATTACACACACTTTAATTCATACTTTGAAGTATATACTTTGAAATTTTTATTATTTGCAGGGGCTACTTGAATGAAAATAGGAATTTACTAATAAAAACAGTAAAAATAAACTTGCAACTTTGAAAAATACACAAAAGAATATCTAACCAATATTGGGGTTACCATGATAGATAATTAATAATAGAACATCCCAAACATAGTAAATTTTACAGAATACATGGATCATTTTTATTGTAAAAATTTTAATTTATGGAAAGATTTCAATCCAAAATCTTCATATATTCACATGAAAGATGTTTAACAAATACTGAATCCTTTTACTTAGAAGATAGGGTTGCAAAGTCATGGAGAATAGTCTCGAAGTTAGTCAAACCCAGGTTTGATTCCTATTGTTACCAATTACCAGTAATGGGAGCTTGGGAAAATTTTTCACCTACCACTTCTCACCTATAAAATGAGGATGATGACAGTGACCACCTCTGAGGGTTATTGAGCATTTTCTGTGAGATAATCCTTGTGAAATATTTAGTTCAGTGTTTGGCTTTATCTTAGAAGTAGTAAGTAAATTTTATCTGATTGATTGACTAAAGAGTCACTAGTAGGCTAGTGAGAACATGAAGAAAATTTACAACTGTAAGTAAAATAATTCCCAAATCTGGTTTTAGTCTTCATCAAAATAAGGACTGAAAATATATTTACCTCCTAAAGAGTTCTAATCCATGAGTGATGATTGGGATGGACTGATTTATCTTTGACATCTTTATTTTTTAGTATTGTGAACACCCTTGGATTGGAAACACTAGGTAGAAAATAAGAGAAAGAAGAAAATGGCCAAATATTTTTAAAAATTACAAGTCTAACAATTAATCAGAGGTGTTTGCACATCCCCACCTCCTCCACGAAGCAGCAGCTACAGAAGAAAGGCCCATCTCTTGATTTGGCTGTAAGAACATGGGCGAGGCAGGTGAGAAGTATCTGAACTCTTGCTTCTTTGATACAGCTTATTGAGTAAAGATGCTCCTACAAGATATATCTTATGGATAAAGCGTTTGGTTCTCAGCAAAAATTATATTTCGCTCTTCCCAAAAATTTCCCAGGTTTTATTTCTGCTAGAAATAAAAGAGCAGGTGCTTTAAATAGGTAGATTGAAACCCTTAGACATTATCAATTCAGGCTGAGTCGAGTCAGCAAATCCATTGCATGCTGACCTTTAGGCCACAGAGCCAGCTCATCCATTCAGAAAGACGTGAAGGTACATGATGGGAGGTGGAGTGTCCCCTGGGCTCTGTGCATAGGAAGGGAGTTTTTCATCGTGAAGGTATCATTTGTTAATAATGCAGACTTCCTTCAATATGAGCCGAGTTCATTATATGGAAATCGAGAAATAAATGACTTACAAGACACCAGGGATAAAAATATTATGCCCTTCTTAACTGACAAGTGAAATGAAGCAAAGAAAGATGGAGCTCATTCCCATAAAGCCACACAGTGAGTGGCGGAAACATCCTTCCAAAGTTACAGCCTGACCTCCCATCAGTGCTCACCCTCCACACCCAGCATTGCTTTTCCTTGTCTTGGCTTTAATGTTGCGCTGATTCATCTCTTCTGAGAAGGAACTTCTACAAGGAGGGGAGAATTCAGTTTTCTTTCAGAAGTCATGTAATTTCAAAATAAGAGAAACTTTCTGACAGCGTAGAAGGAAATGAAACAGGAATGATGAAGCATGTAAACTAAGCAGAGATGGGGGGCGATGTTAATACCGGGATACCCTCAGGGCCAATTCCAGAAGCTGCAGGGTTTCCATCACTGAGTAACAACCGTGGCGATAACAATGACCTCTTATGAACTGATCAGTGGTGTTTTAAAGGCAGGTAAATCCCAAGCAGGCTACAAAATAATTTAGATTTTTATCAAACATCTTATATATTCAGAAGATTTAAAAGATGTTTTTCATTATAAAGAATAATCTAAATAGGCATGGAAAATGAATATTTTCTCTCTTATCAAAGCCTCATAATATTTACATACACCAAGGTATACTTCCCCAAAGTCTCACTTAGACTTTCAGATGAGATTAATTGTGCATATGCATAACACATTCTTGGTCCAAATGCCCTGAAATTACAGACAATTGTATCTTCACAAAAATTATCCTCTTTTTTATGTAAAGCTGATCCATTTTGAGGGATGGGCTATTATTTGTAAGATATTTGATTGCATCTAACATAATTCAACCTGCAGAATTTGCCTGGAACACCCCACTTCCCAACATGCTAAGACCTACAGTTATGGTTTGTCTCTACAATCAATTTCACCTTCCCATCTCTTGGTCCTTTGCCTGCATATTGCACAGAATAATGAATTGTTAACAAGAGACTACAAGAAGATATTCGGGAGTCAGATGAGGAGGAGAGGTATTGAACTGATATGACACAGAGTTTTTGTCTAAAAACTTTTAGAAGTCACTCACATATGTGCATCCAGCCTTAGATTGATGAGCTGTATTAGGAAATGCCTCATAAGGAAAGGATGCAGGAAGGTCAGGACAAAAGTGGCATCATATTTTCCTCTGCCACTGGGAGAGTGACAGTGACAGAGATCCAGATAGTCAACCAGAAATCTCTGCACAAGTACAAAAGCTAAAAAATTTAAATTTAAATTTAAAAAAAAACTGCACATAGGCCATCCCTCAAAAAATTTGCCTTAATGGTTCAGAGGACCAAATTATAGTTGGATAGGAAAATTTCCACAAAGCCCTTAAAGAGAAAAGAAAATAGAACTCAAGCACAACTCTGAATGATAATGGCCAATAATAGGGTCATTCCCCTTCCTAGTTTATGTTGGGGTCCTAGTCTCATATCTCCTTCTCTGTTGGGGTCCCCCACACACACTCCACAAGTACAATTCTCCTTCAGATTCCCTGATGGTATCTAATTTTGAGGGCAGGGGAAAGGATGGAAAGCAGAAGGTGAGAGAAACAAAGATAAACAACATGTAGCAAAAGGGCCACATCTCATTTAGGTTGAAATGCTCACCCAAGGGGCAAACTTTCTCCTCTAACTTAACTTAGCTCTGTGGCTAGAAATCCATCTTGGCCTTCCAACATCCGTGGGTAACATCAGTTTCAGTTGCTATGGGCCCATCCAATCCCAAAATCTCTTAATTTTACTCACTAAACTGATAACATGATAAAATGTTGATGTTTAATTGAAGCCAGTTCTGGGGATAGTTTTTGTCCTTAAATCTTCTGTCCTTATAACAAATAGGTTTCTATTTTTCTGATTATTCAAGCTTTGAAGTGTGGGTTTCATTTACTACCTAAGTATCTTCTATCGGAGCAGGCTGACATCCTCTCTCTTCTCCTGAAATATGTTTTTGACATATAAGAATCTCGGAAATTCCAGCAGCAAGTGACAAGCAAAGACAATCTTGTACGGATAAATACTTGAAGTCAGACCCTGTACTACGGCAGTGTCTCTTGAGATTTACTTGCACATAACCACTAAACTACAAAGTAAGGTTAAGAAGGTAGGACAGACTATTGGAGAAAAGATTTATTATTGTATTCATTTAGTTCTAGCTACATACATACATTTTTTAATATTACTCTTATGATTTAAAAAAAACTTGTAAATAATATATTCCGAGCATTTGAGAAATTAAAAAGATTCAAGTAGATAATAATTCTTTGAAAGTTCAATTTAATGCCTCTGGAGCATTTACAGTTGGATTAATCAGACAATTTTAATCAGTGTTTTAATGTATGTTGTTTATTAACACATAATTCTTGAGGATTAACAGGCATACTTCCCCATTCACACATACAACATCAGCACTTGCAATCCCGGTACGCTGCTGTTATTTGTGTGTATAAACTTTTCTCATAACTTCTTGTCTCATGTCAAAGTGCTCACTCTGTTACCGGTGGAAATTTGCACAAATCGGTACCACGGTTCCTACACATCATACTGAAATTACATATTGACATACTACGCATTATAAAAATGTAAACTGCAAATTTATAAATATCTTCTCTCACAGCATATTAGACAACAAGGTCCTGAGAGGGAATACTATGTTTGAGCTGATAGAGAAACTAGTACTGTGACTGGCTGATGGGGAAGAAAACAATATTTTTATTGAACTGAACTAAACTGATAGTTAGAGGCTATATATCAATACTCTAAGTAGAAGTCATCTGAGATATAATAAATACTGTTCAACCAAAGTTGCTTTTAATAGTGGCTAACCTGTACTAACAATTGAAAGACTCTTCTTTTATACACAAGCTCTAAAACTTAAAATACATTTGAAGTGAGAGTTTAGAAAACACCAATATAATATTTTATGCTCGTGGATTGAAACTGAGCAGCAGTTGTAATGGGATAAGTAGATAAAGGGCATGATGTTTTTTAGTAGAGAATTTTTTAACAAGTAAAATTCAGCAGTTGTAATTGAAATTTTTTATTTTGTATATGTATTATTTTAAATTCCCATTCATAATTATCTTAATGTTTTAATAAAAGATGCCTTCATTTTTCTTCTACTTAATGATCAAAATAATTCCATTCTAATTTGAATTCCATTAGTTTGGGATTCATCCTACCTCATATAAATGAAGATTGAAGAAGTAAATGGTTACTTTTTCAGACAAGGCAGCTACACAGTCGAATTAAGAAGGTTTTTATAGCAATAGAGCATTCAACATGAACATTTTTCTTTTCCCATCATAAGTCAAAGTGATTTTTTCCCCATTCTGACCAACAAGGCGGGCTGTGTTTGAGGGTATTAGGGGAGGTGGAGCAGGGATAGGGAAGGGGCCAAATAAATCACCTATCCAGAGGCTTACACTGCTGCATATGATACAAGTCCTGCTCATTCATCCCTGCTGGAGAACCCACAAAACAATTGTCACCAGAGTCCAGATTTCTTCTCAATGGTCTTGAACATGAAAGAGAATGAAAATGATTCTTTTATGTAAGAGTCCCTCATTTTATTTTTAATAGCTCAGTTTATATAACAATCTTAAGCAGAAACCCATCAAATTGCAAAAAAAAAAAGAATCAAATGCAAATTAGGAAAACTATACTTTGAGCTACATACAGAGTGGAAGAAACTCAATACTTAAACACTGAACTTTTCAGACAGGAAATAATTGTTCTATAAGTAACTTAGCACCCATGATACATCAATCTAGCAATTTAAATATGAACTGGTATAGGACACAGATAAAAGGACCAACTTGGATATGGTCAAGTCAACAAAGAGCACCAAGATCAGAATATTTCCCCTAGTTAACAAGCTTAGGCTTTCACCAAACCTTTGGAGAAATTTTGAAAAATAAATAGAATGCCTAGGTCACTCATTATCTATCATCTATACAGCCATGTGCACATCATCTCTAGGACACTGAACATACAGCCCCTAACAATACTCCTTGGTGAGTCAGGGGTTCTTAAAGTGCTTTTCTACCATCTGCATATATCCAGTACCTGGAATGACACTGACACATGGTGTCTGATAAATACATGCTATCATACAATGAACGAATGATAGATGCTGCTGTATTTGTCCCAATGTCCCATTAAGCCTATTCAATACTTTTAGTCCATCCTCTACTTTTGAGTGACAATGCAAGCCTACAACTTTTGGGGTCACTTTCAGATAGCAAAAAGACCTGTAATTCTTTCAGTAACAAATATGATTTCAAATAGTATATAATATCCTTTTTCACATAATATTTTAATATCCTAACTTGATTTAAAGTCAAGTCCAAATTCCTTCCCTCAGCTGAAGCCTATAGCCTGCCATGGGAGGAAATATTTCCTTCCTGCCTCCACCACCTGGGATTGGGAGAGATTGATATCAAAGAATATCTGCACCTCTCACATGACCACTGCTGTTATAGGCAGATGCTGTGCTTCTTAGACCTTGCAGATGTTGTAAAGCTGACTTCCCTATGCTGGTGCTTCTGCAAGTGCTTTGGTTCTTGCTCTGGGTCCTGTCAGTTCTAACACCTGCCTCCTGGGCAGTGGTTCTTCTTGACCGTAGCTTACAATCTCAACCCAGTTTCTATACTGGTGATCCTTTCAGCCTGCTTTCACTGGGGTCCCCTCACATAGAAAGAAAACTTCCTGGAAAGATTCATTTGAAAACAGACAGTTATCTCTGGCACCAGTATTCATACCCTCATTGACTTACATTGGCAGCAATGCAGTTTTTTCCCCAGATACACAGTTCTCTTGTACACAGGTCACTTCAGTTTTCTCAAGTATGATTGTGGCATCAGTGTCCTGTGGCCTTTAAATTGCAAACTTGCCAAGTCCTCCATGAAAGCACCCCTCAATAGCCTTGGGTGAAGAGAGGATGACTCCTTGAAGAGAGTCTGGTTCTTAATGGCATCTCTACATAGAAATTATGCTCACAAAACGCCTTGCCAATCTTACTCCATTTTTTAATTTATTTTTATCTTGACACAGGACCTCTGGAAAGAGTTCCAAAAAATCATGCAACCAATTCTCAAATAACAAGTTCAAAGTTGACTTAATTTAGAAGTCTGTATGGAAATTTACTTCAATTCTTGTTATCAACTGTACCTGGGTATCTCGGTTGAAATATCCAATTTAATAGCATGCTACATATACATTTAAATACACCAAGAATGACATTGTTTTTAATCCCCATGCCAGTTCTGATTCATTCACAGTACCTGATAAAGAGGACAAAGTTGAGGAGATCCAAGCTCAGAGGTGAGAATGCCTTTGTTGATGAGCAATACCTGCCAAGGAAGCAGAAGCAGGGGTTAGCAGTGTTGCTCATGCTAAATGGGATCTCTAAGGGCAAGTGCCATGCTTGTTTGCATTGTGTCATATTTTCTGTCCTAACAAGGTGCCTGGAGTCAAGTAAGTGCTCCTCAAACACGTAGTGAATACATGACCAGGATTATGTATATGCAAACAAATGGCTATACACATATATAGTTGAACAAATCATATTTGTAACATTTTAAAACTAATGAAATTCCTTTAGGCCTTTTTAAAGCAGTAAACTTGAACTCCCCTCTCCCCTCGAAGGACAATTATGAAAATTTTAACATTCCTCTCAGAGAGATGCCTACACAGGGTCAATTTCTGGCTGTGATGTCCTACAAAATAAGATTTTAAATAAAGTTAATCTGAGTTTTCAGGTATTTGAGTATGTTAAAATAATATGTATCTATGAAGGAAAAGGAGAGATAAGCAGAGATAATGTAAATTGATAACGTTGTGGCCCTAGGTACATATTAATTGATAGTGTTTAGTAATTATTCATCATCTGTTTGCTGGTATTAAATTAATAATGGATTTAATGGTTGTGTTAAGCAATCAATGATGTAAATCTGAAGACACTATTGAGAATACTATGCTTGTACAAATGTAAATGTGATTGCACTGTAAGAGATGAGGCAGTAAGAAAAATCCATTTTAATAAATTTAACTTAATAAGAACAATTAAATCAGTATTTCTGGACAGCATCATTAGTCTTTTTTATATATAAAATAACATGGGAAAGGCTTTAGGAAGTTCTCATTGGAAGCTGCCTTCAGACGATGGTTAAACCTTTCAGGCACTTATCTGGGAATTTCTGCACAGAATGCTGCTGATGTGCAAGATTTAGGAAACATCTGGAAATTTGGCTAATATTTTTAAAATTTGTCATTTAAGTATTTAATTTCAGAAAAACTTACCTTCTTGACAATATTCAGATATCTTCATCACTGTTATTTAATTGACAGTGGATTTAATTGAACAGTACTTTGCCTAAAAGAGGAAAAGTCACCATCAAACAAATCTAATGGTTAGGGACAGCAGTTAAAAAAAAGGAAACAAGCACTTTTTCAGTAGTTTGCAAATCAGTAGTAGATATATAAAATACAGATATTTTATAAGAAATAGATACAAAAATAGTTTGAAAATAGGATATTAGGATTCATGCAATAATAACGGGTGATATTATTTCAGATCTTGGTTTTCATACAGATCATGGGTATATGTGTTGGGGGGTGAACTTAGTAATTAGTAGGAAATTTTCTGAAAGTAAAAATTTTATAAAGAAGACTCTGGCTCACAAAGCCCATACACACAGACAGACACACACACACACACACACACACACACACACAATGAAATTCAAAAGAAAATATATGTGCTTGGTTACACTGAATTGTGAATTGTCACAAGTGGGCAAGTGGAAACAAACTTGCTATCTCCTAATTGCAAAATTCACCACTAACTGCAAGTACATGCAGCATCCCTAAGATGAGTTGAGTGGAAGTGAATGATGAAACAAATTTGCCTATTGGTGCTCAAAGGGCATTTCTCCCTGTAGCTTCAGATAGCATCATTTGTTTATGCGAAAAATATTTCATTTATTAGTCATGAGAGCAGTGTCTTGACTCTGAACTCATCAGGATTACAGCCTCAAAGAAGTGAATTTTTCAATATGGTGAACCTTACTGTTGCTTTCTTGCTAGCCAAAGGACAGGTGTAGATCAAATGAGTACAGCATTTACTTCAGTTTAAAGAAGGTGAATGTTACTATTTAAGTGTAGTAAATGGAATACTAAAAGGAAATACTTTTAAAGACCACTTTCAAAGTAGGAGAAGAAACAAGATCTTTAGTCTAAATATATCCTAAAACCATACTCAACAGTCAAGATGGGAATTCTGGACATCAATTTGCACTATTAACTCAGGTATTCTTAGGGGATAATATTGCATAAATCACAACTGTCAAATTAATACCTGCTCTGAGCATCGACAACTTATCAATGCAGTACTGGAATCTGGAAGCTGGCATAGAAACAGTAGTCTATCAAACATCAGATCCTACCCGTTGATGCTCTGCCCAGTACCAATGATTATTTATCTGAAAATTTAGTCTAACCAAACACCTGAATTAATCTTAACTAAAAATGAATCCTAGGACTACCAGTAGAAGATAATAAGATTTATTCTTCTGCCCAAATCCAGTATATACAATCCAGCATCTGCCTGGGCTTACAATAAAGCCTGTTCACACTGCTCTTCATCCTAAGAACTGACCTTTTCCTTTTATTCCTGAGAGAGCCTACTATCCTGCCAATGGGGTGGAGTCCTGCCCTAAAATTTGGCCTGTTTGGATGGACCTTGGAGCCATTAAGAATTTTCCAGTTTTTAAGCTCCAAACTGCATGCCTGCAAGATCCTTAAAGATAGATTTCCTTTATTTCCCTGAAATTTAAATGATACCATCCACCCAAATGCATCTTTACCCCTAATGACTTTATGTCTGATTCAACAGAGTAAACCTCTAGGACAGCAACCTTGTCACACATCATTGTCCCCAGGGTTACCTTTGCTCTCTGGACACTGCTCTATTAAACACCACCTTTCCCCACATGGGGCCCGTCCTCCAAAGGTAAACCTCATCACCAAGATTTGTCTATGCCATCGCAACTAAGGAGACACAATATTTCCATGCAGAAAAGAATTAGAAAATAAAGTAATCACTATTTTTAAAATGATAGTTTCCATATATCCAAGAGTTAATTCATGTGTCATAGCCTATTTTTATCACAGGAGAATATCCAAAGCAACATATTAAATATAAAAATAAAAATAGTAAACTGCATGACTTTTCAATACACTGATATGCTCAAAATTTTTGATTGAGATGGTGCACAATTATTCCTCTTATCTGGCACAAATAAAACAATGATAACTTCTGAAAAGAAATTCTTTGAATTACCATTTAAATAATTTAGATTCTGGGAATTTTTCACATTTTAATTCCTCCTCTCAAAATACTTTCCATTAAACTTCATGATGAACATAATAAAGCCTAAAAATAAAAACTAAAGACAACATTATTCAAAACCACTCCAAGTTTGTTATTTGTGAAATGCTCTTCTGTATGGCTCATTTAAGATCTCTGCTGCTGCTTGGTTGAGATGAATGAGCACAGAGAGCAGGCATGAGCTCAGAGATTCGTTGCTATTATTCAACTGAAGACAGTTTCCCAGAAGGCTAGATTAACAGAGCACAACCTGTCAGGTCCTGCTTTGAAGGTTGAATCTTCACAGTGAAAAGAAACAAACATCAGCGGAATAAAATGCAAGACTGCTTTACCCCAAATTGCAGAAGGCAGAAGATTACCACAACTTTCAGTTTTTAGTCTCACCTCTCTCCTCGTCCATCATCTTTTCTTTTTCTAATAATCTTAAGGAGAATTTTTCAAAAGGCACTTTAGTGTTTGCAATTTTCTACCAAATATATCTTCATCTAAGTGTCTACCCCTTGTTTTTCTTATGAACCTTAAAGAAAATATCCATTATTTTACTTTGACTCTCTCCTCAAATACTTATCATTCTCCTGAAGTTTTGCCATCCCTCAAGTGGATCTGGAATCATTCTGGTGACACTGTTCCTGAGATGAGCAGGTTGGATGAGGACTTAGAGAAGGTTTGTTCAATACCACCCTTTTCCTTTTTTTATCTCAGTCCTCCTCATCATGAATTGAATATTTTTTGTTTCAAAATAAATGCATAAATTTGATGTACATTAAAATGTATCCTATTTTTACCAATCCAAGTTGCAGCATAGTAGATTCACTTGCACTGAAGTCTTCAAAAATCAATGACCAGACAAAGCATTTACAGTCATTTAAGATCATGGTGAAGGAAAAATCAAAATAATGAGGGCTACAGAAGTAATCAGATCAACAGTGTCAATTTGGCTATTTCACTAATAATCATCTAACCATAATTGGATTCCTTTGGATGCTTTAAATAAAACTTGAAAAAGTAGATGGAGGTTCAATCCCCAGCACCACAAAAAAAAAAAAAAAAAGTAGATGGAAAAAAATGTCTCAAATGAAACATCTAAACTCAATTCAACACAGATTATTGGAGGAAGAACAAGAGCCCTTCAGCAGAGACTGAATGGCAGTGTGATTTTTGACCTTTTGACCCTGCTACTTGCTGTGTGACCCTAGGTGAGTCATATAACCACACTGTGCCTCAAAATAATCCTGCTTCTCTCCTGGGGGTTGAGAGAGGTTAATAAACTGGGCCTGGTCTAAATTACCACTTATCTTGTCCTGGGGAAATGTGTGATTACGGCTGCTTTTCAGAATTCTTGGACTTTCATCAACAATACATTTTGTCTTCTGAGCCTCAAACTTGTAAAATTAAAAAAAATTTAACACTTTGTTTCACTAGACTAGCTATCATAATTATCTCAAGCATAATTATCTTACATTCCCGTAGCACTGCATACACACTGCCATCCCACTTAACTATTTTTTTCTATTTTAATTTGAAAAGTTTCAAACTTTCAAAAAACTTGCAAAAATCATAAAGGAACACCCATTTATTACTTCCACCAATTGCAAACATTTTCTTATATTTGCTTTTTCTTTCTCTCTTGTTCACACACACACACACACACACACACACACTTTTTGTTTTCTGAACCATTTGAGAATGAGTTGTAGATATCACGACCCCAAAACCTCAGCATGTCTCCTAGGATCAAGGGTAATCTCTTAAATATCCACAGTATAATTATCACAGTCAGTAAATTTAACACCAGCACAATTGCCAATGTTCTTTATAGCAGTATTTTCCCTGACTCAACATCAACTCTAGGATCTAGCATTACATTTTATTATATTTCAGCATTACGATAGATTTTCTTCAGTAATTGTGTCACTAGTCTGTCTCCCAGTATTAGGCTAGATCATCAACTCCTGATTATACAAGCTGTCAAAGGGCTTTGGTAACTATTTAATGAAAGACTAGTGAGAGGATATTGGTGAGTCTTTCTTGTTCTTAACTGAAGTCTCAACCACAAAATTTGACATAGGGGTATTCCAACTTCCAAAAAGCTGTGACTCAGCAACTTCTTTGTTTTGTTCAAATCCTTACTTCTCAGATGAGACCCCAAGGAAGCCACGGAGCTAGAGAAGAAACTCCCAGAACTGCATGCTCTCCAATACACTGCATGGGCTTTCTCAGCCACCCGCAGAAACTCAGAACTGTGATGACCATGTGCGATACAATTTCCTTGTTCAGCATCTATTTGGGTGACTTTGGTATTGAAAAGAATAAGCATAATATAAAATCTTGCACTGCCCTTCTCTGGTCAGATCTATTCATATCTAGAAAAACAACCATGTACTGAAACAACCTTTCATAATTGAGATAGATGTGGATCTGCTATCACAGTGCATCAAACAACAAGCTATTTTCCATCCACCACATGGTACATTGTGCAGTGTTTAACTGGACTGTTGGAACATGAATATCATAATCAATTTAACAATTAGCATTTTCCAAGACAATAGACACATTATTGGTTGGAACAGTAGCAAGTACTTTAAACAGAGAGCCTTTGAGCCACTGCTTAATGGCTGCTTCAGTCCTTTTTATGTAGGCTTAATGATGAACAAGGATGGACATTACAAAAAAATTTATTTGGAAATTCATAAAAAAACACATTTTATTCAAGCACTATAATTTTCCATGTCTCTTCCAAAGCTACCCATAAAAAAAAATAACATGGATTTTAAGGATTTTAAAAGATTTTGAATTTTTTTAGGGCTGCCTTAGTGATTTTCACTGGCATGCAGAATCCCTGAGGTTAGAATAACAAAACTATATAAATACACGTTATCATTTTACCAGCTTAAAAAGATAATTTATACCCTTAAGAAGAACCCAATTCATACTGAATTTTCTAATTTTACTTTATAAAATTATCCACTTCATACATAAATTGTTAAATTGTAGCTTTCCCCCATGATAAGAAAGGCAAAGCAGGATTTCTTTGAGACTTAAAAAGATCAGAGATGAATTTCGTGTTATCCCCAGTCATCAACAGATAAAGTCTCTGGAGCACTTACTCACTTGACTAAGGCACTTCCTTCCACAGATAAAATTTACAGCTATCAATGAAAATAAGGGCACATGTCACCTGTCTATAAAGAATCACATAAGGGGGAAGGAATGGGCTGGTGTTGGGAGGAGCACACTTTTGACCAAGAGGCTAACTGAATTGTCACCCTCAGAGCAGCAGAGGCAGAATACCAAATTGTTGAAGTGCAATGCAGTTTAAGCAGCTTTTTATCTTTGTGCCTTTGTGGTGATTAGACCTCAATAGCAAGCTCCCCTCCCTGGTGTTTCAACTAGTGCCTTGAATATGAGAAATGCTGAAGAAATATTTGCAAGATAAAGAGAGGGAAGTGGGGAGGGAAGGAAAGAGGGAAGAAAGAAGGAAAATGGGTGGGAGGTGGGGGAGGTCTCTTGCTGAACCAAGAAACCACTCAAAGAAAAATAACAATTCTCTTGTCTCCTGTTGTTGTGTAACTTTCTCCAATTCTTCAGTTATACCATTTTTGTTTCTTGCACTTTGTCCCTGGCCTGGCACTGTAGGAGTCCCAGTTCTCATAAAATTCAACCACAAGAAATTTCCTCTTCCAGAAAGCTTTTACCACTTACCCTATTTTTGCCTAACCCCAAAGTACAAGGTTTTGATTGACATCTGAGAAGCCCATGCCATTAGATCTATAAGGGGATAGAAGGTAATTTAGTCCAACTACCTCATTAAGAGAAGAAGAAATGGAGAAATAAAGAGATGAAGTGGTTTTTCTTCTCTCAAATAGCCAGCTCATAGCAGAGCCAGAACTACAAAAAAAAAAAAAAAAAACCAGATTTTTCAGATTCTTAATTTTTTTTTCTCTTTTGAAATGATTCCAAACTTTCCAGAGTTTTGCTGTCTTGCTGCTCCATTATCCCCCAAATCTTTTCAAATATATTTCTTATAAGCAATGTCTTTTCCTCAAAAGCCTCAATATGATAATCAAAATATGAAGAACTTGACATCAATACATTCCTGCCCTCTAATCCACACACAGCATTCAAATGTCACCACTTGGTGAAGAACATGCATTTTAGCAAAAACATCAATCTAGGATCCTAACTGATCTCTTTGATGGCCTTCAGTCTCTAACCATTCCTCAGGGTTTCTTTGGCTTTCGTGACACTGACACGTTTGAAGATGATAGGCCAGTCACTCAGAAGATGTCTGAGTCTCCCGAGGAGTGTATTCATGTTACACACCTTGGGCAGATGCTGTATTCTCATGGCAACCTGACAGGTGTCATAAAATTTCAACTGGTTCCCTTAATCACCAGATTAAGTTGGTGCCCATCAGTTTTCTTCAATGTAAGTTTACTCTCTGTCTCTTTGGGGGGTATTTGAAGATAATATGTCATTCCTCATCAAACTTTCTACACTAGTTTAGCATCCATTGGCATCTCTAACCTCAGCTATTATTAGGATGGCTAGCAAATTATGCTCTTCTTCTTCATACATTTATCAGTTGGTACCCTACCATAAAAAAGAGGCTTACTTGTCATTTGTCCTGATGCTAAAATTGTCCCTGATTTAGCTACCTGACTTCTATGTCATTTTGAAATGTACTTATCATTCTTTGAGAACTTCCTTGTTAGCATAATGGGATGTCTCATGGTTATTTTATGTTTCTCCATTCCTGAAATAGCCATTTCTCCAAGAACTTCTAGTTCTTTTGCTGGAAAAAGGATTTCAGAAACCAATATCTGAATTCAAGATGAACTCAGTGGTACTAGAAGGTCATTGCTCTCAGGTCCTTCCATTGACAGAGCTAGTGAATATATTTATGTGTGTGCATGCATATGCTAAATATATAAATGTACATACATGCATCCCTAGTAATATTTATTTACATATGTATAGCTCTATCTATATCTACATATTGAAAACTTTGAGTTTAAAGCAGTACCCACAATTCCAATCTAACATGACAGTTCTTTGTAGTTTCCACCTTTTCCCTATTTCCAACAGTGAAAATCCTGATTCCTTTTTCTTCACTGTACTTATTTCCTCAATCTGTCTCCCAAGGAGTATCATTCCCCACCAATTCTTCCTCCCAACTGCTCTACCATTCTCCCTGTACAAATGCCTACTTCACATCACTTGGGCTCCAGTATCCATGCTGCTGCCATTAGCTATCTCCTGTAGGGATGCTCCCTCACCCCGTTCTCAGGCTCATGATCCATGGAGAGTCACATCACCAGTAATCTTCACACAACAACCCTTCTGCTGCTCTTGGGCTTCAGGGCTCCTTGCTAAGTCATACACATGCTCTTCACACCCACTGGGGGTCCAACTACCCTAGGGCCAGAACCCCTCATCCCCTCTCCATAGGTGTGCTTTCTCCTCCTCCCCCAGTCATCCTTCCACAACTGTCACTAACTAGATCAGCAAAACCTCTGCTTCCTTGAAAGGAAGACCTCTTCACCCACACTGACTGAATACCCCTCTATGGACCTCCGTTAGCATCCCACGTGCCTCTCCTTGTGCAAAATCCCCACTCATCCTGAACAGGGTATGTCACCCCACCCAGTCGACACAGATGCCATCTCCACCTGCCCAGGCAACTGCACCTGCACTGTGTAATGGTCTTCCCCACTTCCAGGTGCCTATCTTACCCGTCCCACCCAGTTTCTTTCGACTGAGGAGAAGAGGAAGAAGGGAGGAAGAAAGAACAGACTGTGAGCTTACAGGAAGTTTCAATGTTCTACCAAGTTATTGTTGGCTTCTTTAAGTCTCTGTATTGATCACACGTTATCAATATGTCTCTTAAAAATCTAAAAAAAAAAAATTACCCTACCTATTCACTGGAGTATGTATACTCCTGGAAAATGATACCAAACACACAAGACAGAATAATGATCTTCTGATGTTCTCAACTTCTATTCATTGCCTGAAACAGATATACAAGTAAATATATATATTAAATATAAAAGTAAATACAGACACAAACGTATACTTCTGTTACTGTATAAATGGCAGTTAACTGAAATTGAATTTCACATAATGTTTTGTGATGGCCATAAATTACATGCTGCAATTTACAATTAATTAATTAGATGCATATAAAGGATTGAATGAATAAATTCAATCCAAGTGTATTTCAGCAATTTTTCACTTCATCTTTTTGTATGCTAGCTTTAAACCCAAGAGAAAACTCTGTTCTTTGAGTATTTTTAATGAAAAATCTATAGTGAATAATGCTTTATTTTGAACTAAATCATTTCAATAGGCAGGGTGACACAATTGTGGCTGAAATCTATGCCATCAAGTCGACAATAAAATGTCTATTTTTTTAATGATTTGATTTGAAACAGCCATAACTTCCATCATAATACTGGTCACTTAAAGTGAATTTCTTCTTATGTCTTGGCATTTGCAAAAGTGAAGGAAAATCCATTTTTACAATAAGTCCATACAGAAGGGATAAAAATTTTAAATAGCCAGTGCCAAGTGTTGGAAGCCTGAGTCAGTAGAGGCTCCAACAATTTTATTTAATTTATAATCGAGTGTCTCCTAAAAGCTTTGGTTATGATTTGGTTTAATAGGAAGTTTTGTGATGTTTTCTGTTGGTTTCTGGTGATCTAAATATTACTACATCCTCATAAATGATGCTCTGTATACACATAGAAAATGACAGAGACAGATTGCCTGTTATACCATTCAGCCTTTGAGGTGATTGGAAATTTTACAAACCAGGAAATGGGGAAGGCAGGAAACCTAATGGAAAAACAATAGACTGTTTCCATCTATCTGCATCTTAACCTAGAAGTAATTCTAATGAGACCAAGGAATCATGCATCAGAGAAAGTTTACGGGATAATTTAGGGTCGTGAATTGTACTGCATTGAATTAGAAAAAATAGAATTTCTCTCAACACATATTAGCATATCCTTTGCCTGAATGTCTCAGATAGACACCATTTAGTTGTGTGGGTTGGGAGGAGGAAAGTACAGTCATTTTACAGTCCTTCTACTTGGCAGGTTATTTGTAAGTTTGAAACTTGGAGAGGCAGGGTCCTACTGGCTAAAATCTTGTTCTATTTATGAAAGCACTAGAATCAGGGTTAGCTCCCTTTATTATGAGTAGCCATGGTTTTTAACACCTTCCTCTTTGAAGAATGGCTCTTCTCTATTCACCAATGATCCATAATTTTAATGGTATTTCTCAAGCAGAATCTCCCCAAACTGACAATCCAACAGCAGCTCCAGGTGGGTGTCACCAGCCCTTTATCAGCTATCTTCTTCTCTAACACAGGGCCCTGTATCTTTCCAGCCATAGTCTGGTGATTTTCTGCTATCCAGTAGCCTATAACAATGCACATTGTGATTCTAATCAGATTAGCATGCTTTAATCATTATCTTTATTTCTGTGGCTTATTTTACACTAATTAAAGCTAGTAAAATTTCCACTGCTAATTTAATTAACGAGGCAACTCATCCTTGTCAGGCATCATCTTTCTTGCTTCATGTACAAATTTAAACAAAACCTGATGCCCATAGGTGACTCATTTAAATCACCATACTGGAAGGCTATGCTTAACTCTGACCTAAGAAAACCTTTCATTTTCTCACAAATTTCTTCATATAATGGCAGCCATGATAATCATCACCAAGAAACTAGCCTCTTATTCAGCACATAAAGTGGTGTGGACTTGCAATAACTTAAATTTGGTGGGTCCAATTTCATATCTACCATCCCAGCATAATGCAACAAAATAATCCTTTCATTGAACAAGCTTGTCTGATCAGGAGAAAAACAAGGAGACTTGTTCTGTTGTATGCATGCAGTTGAATTAATTTGTTAGTTTAGGTAAGAAGTCATAATTTTCATAAAAGTCCAGATTTTTATCTATATATTCTAAAATAAACAAACTCATATTAACCCCATCATTAAAATGGATTCTACTTGTGAAAACTTTTTGGTCAGTAATTTTTTTTCCAATATGTATGTAAAAGTTGATAGGTTTTCCTGGTCAACTCAGAATATGTTTAACTCATAAATGCTGGTCTGGTGTAATAAACCCGTTCACCGAAGTTATACCTCTCAAAATAGTTCAATTCTACTTCCAGGGCTGTGCCCAGGCTTTTTAACCCCTTCTTTTCTATCTTCTTTCAAGTCCACCCATTTGCTAAATATTTCAAGTGTTTTTATATTAGCAATATTAGCAGGGAGTAACCCACATCACATTGAGAAAAAGACAATAATAAAATAACTATGGCTATCATGAATTTGGAAATAAAGCTTTGTCTCTAACCACAAACCTAGTAGCAGCTTATATTCTTTTTCATTTCAGAAAAAAATAAGTTCATGTGGTTTATTTACATATGATTAGCATATCCTAACATCAAGACACCCTGGTGACTAAGTCATGCAAGGAGACATCTCCCTTCAGGGTTGCTCTCAGGAACAACCTTCATACTCACTCTCTTTAAAGGTAAATTGTGGTAAGTCAGCAAGGGATGAAATTGGGGGTTCCTAATTGGTTTTTTGAGGTATGTTTTTGATGCTTTTGGTTTTCTTAAAGTTTTGTGGTCCTAAGGAAAATGGTAAGGAATCACTGTATTTGAAACCATATTACTTCCCTGTCCTTAGAAACTATAGTTTACTGCCAGATGAGACATGGAGTATTGATCTGTAAAAAAAAAAAAAAAATGAATAAATTAGACTTCATCAAAATTTAAAATTTTGTTTTTTAAGAGATAACATTAAAATTAAAAGACAAATTGGACTGACAGAAAATATTTTCAAATATTTATCTAAAAAAGGACTTGTTTCCAGAATATGTCAAGAACTTCTACAATTCAATTATGAAAACAAACAGCCCACTTTAAAAATTAGTAAACAATTTGTATGAATGGTCAACAAGCATGTGAAAAGATATTTAATATTTAAATTCACAGTAAAATACGACTTCATACCCTCTTAGATTGCAATAATCAAAATCTAGGCAATAATAAGTGTTGGCAAGAATATGGAGAAGTTGGAACTCTCACACATTGCTGAAGGAAATGCAAAATGTTATAGCCAGTTTGAAAATAATTTCTGTTTTTTTAAAAAAGTTAAATGTAAAGTTAGCATATGACTCAGAAATTCCATACTTAGTTATCTACCCAAGAGAAAAGAGAACCTATATTTCCCTAAACATTGAATGTGAATCTTCACAGTTGCATATTCTAATGTCAAAAGTTGGAAACAAGCCAAATGTCTGTCAACTGAAGAATTCTTTTAAAAACTATGGTGTACTCATACATGGGAATATTGATCAGCAATAAAAAATTAAAAACGATTGATACATGCTACAAGACAGGTAAAACATCATGGAAAGTGAAAGACGAATTCAAAAAAAGATTACTTTTTCATGACTTGATTCACATGAAATTTTTAGAAAAAAAGCAAATCTATGGAGCAGGAAGCAGTTGTTGCTTATTTAGAACTGGAGATAGGAGAAGGGACTGACCAAAATGGGCCTAGAGGAGTTGTTGGAGGGATGAAAACATTCTAAAGCTGGATAGTAGTGATCACTACACAACTCTGAAAATTTACTAAAAAACATTGATTTGATTCAAGTGCATACAATGGGTGTGTTTTCGGATACATAATACTTCAATAAGCCTTAACTGTTGAAAACAAACAGCTTTGGAGTCTCTCCTGAAAAATAAAAAGAACTGGGAAATGGCTTAGTAACTAAGAGTGTGAATTTGATTACAGCTGCAATATGTAAACCTGGCCCATCGTCATGCCTCTCTCTATGAGCACGTGGATGTGTGGGGACACACATGCATCTTAAGGACCCATGTGCTAAAATGATAACACTTTTCTTTCTTTGGCATTTCCGTGGAAATTGAAAACTTTCATAATAAAATCACTCCAAGCAAGGGTGATTGAAATGGAATGATCTGTCCAGTCATTCTTCCCCCTCTCTTCCCAGGGCCCATCCTGTCCATGTCCATCAGCACACCAGTGTGGCCAGTGCTCTCCAACTGTCCAGATGTTCTGCTTCAGATTCACAAGAGCACCATGAAGGTGGTCTTAATGAGGCATATGGTTCGGTTTTGCTGATTTGGTCCAATTGTTTGAAAAGATACTGTTTTATATAGCATGCTGTTCATCACATTTCACTATCTGTGGTAGAAATTTGAGAAAGGGGAAAACATCATATCTGTTCCTGATTTAATTTTATTTTCTTGAATCTGAGAATAAACCATTTTATTACTTTACCATGGAAAAGAAGATTGCACCTGATTTTTCTTTTACTACATCCATAAAAACATGCATTGTTGTGATAAATTAAATCTGGCACAGATTAAGGGGAAATTCCCCCATTTAAGTGATTGTGCAGCTAAAAGCAACATCAATAGGTCAGTTAAACCATCCTTCTGCCAAAGAAGAACAGTGCTTAAACCACACCCAGACAAATGAAAGTTTATTCTATTTTTAAAGATTTCCAGAGAAGAGGATTATAGGAATTTTTGTTCCTTAAGGCATTTGCCTGTCTGAGAAATCCATTTTACAAAGGAACCTGAGAAAAACAATGGAAGCAGGACTGTCTGGCCTGCCAGCCCCGAGAAATTTTTATTATTACTATCATTCTGAAATACAAAGGACAAAGTGGAAGATAAAATTCATGCACTGTGTCTAGTGTGTTTCTGATTAATGAAACAGAGCCTTATATTTTATTAAGGTTAAGCAAGCAAACCCAGTCAAGTAGTTAAGCTATTGCATTTTAATTTGGAGAATTTCAACAATAATAAAACTGCTAAACATAACATACTTAAAATCAGGAAAGGTTTTCCTAGAATTCTACTATCCTTTTTCCCTTTTAGTACACTGAAAGAATTGTAGTATTTATGGGGGAGTCTCAATTATTATTCCAGGATATAGAGCATCCTCCAGCATAAATGGAAAAGTTGACTCATGAGTGGTTTGAAATGAGAAAGAAGACAAAAAAAAGTTATTTGAATATATATAAAATATAAATAAGCTTTGGGGCATATTTTGATTTAAGCCAATCAATGCTTTTCTAAATAATTTTAATTACTCAAATTGCCCATTGTAGTGAGAAGCTAAACACCATTCTTTTTTTTTTTTTTTTTTTTTTGTAATTAAACATGATCATTAGCTGGGATTGTCCTCCTCTCAGTGGGTATTGGGCACAAATGGACCTTTGTGAAAAGAACTGACTGCCCCCAAAATAATTATTTCTCATTACTTAAGTTTGTGATTTTAATAAAATAAAATAAAAAGGGAGGTTGGAAGGGTGCAGTTGAGACTAACTAACCTTCTAAATGTCCATTCGCAGCAAGAGAAAAAGCTTTCTCCATCCTTATCTGATTCAAGTGACAGAGCAGAGAACAGCTTAGGGGAAGCCTGTGTGTGTGAGTGAAGAGATACTCCCCAGCTCAGCCCAAAATGAGGCCACAGTGCTCCAGAGGAGGAGACTATGCAAGAATCACTCACTTCATTCTCTTGGCTACCATCTCCTCCCTTCATTTTCCCTTACCCAGGGCTAAGCATATAGGAACTACTAAATAAATAAAGGTCTGAAACCAGAAAAGTCAAGTTCCATCTAAGATAAATATTTAAGCTTTATCTCCTTCCTAGGTACCACCTCATCTGAAAGGTATCAGCATGCATATCACTTATTTATTTCCTCAAATGCCATGTATATTACCTTTAAAAAAGAAAGGTGCGTACTGGAAATGGAAGGTATGCGTTAGTTAGGAATGGTCCTGCATAGTGGTTGGAGAGGATGCCAAACGTTCTAAGGCAGGAAGCAACTCAGACAAACTTTTTTCAAGTAGAATGCAAATGTGGTCCTGAAGGAAAAGGGAGATGACTATGACCATAATCAACTCACACCCAAAAAGGAAAGAGAAAGCAGGGTTGCCATCAGCTCACTTGGAATCCAAGGGACTTTGTGAATTACCAGTACACTGGAGAGAAGAGGTGATGAAATGATGGGCATTGGACTTGGCAATCCTAGGACTTTTGCAGGGGCACAGAAACTAGTGCCTGGGAAATCTTAAGATACCACAAAGGACATTCTGGAGTTCTGAGGAAGGTGTGGATATAAACTGGCATGATTACCTCTGATTGCTTTAAAAGCAACACAATCTTCAGAGCATGGGGAAACCAGACAATTACTGGTGTTTGCTCTGATTTGAATACATGAGCTCTTTCAAAACACCATGTTGGAAGTTAAACACCAAGTTGATGGTATCAAGAGGTGGGACCTTTTGGAGGTTTTCTATCACTGTGACAAAGTACTTAGGAAAAACAACTTAAAGGAGAAAACATTTACTTTGCTCACAGTTTCAGAGGTTCCAGTTCATGGTCAGCTGGCTTCATCGTTTCTGGCTTGAGGTAAGGCAGAGCTTCATGGTAGCAGTAGCATGTGCTAGAGGAGGCTAATCACCTTATGACAACCAGGAAGGAGAGAGAGAGAGAGAGAGAGAGAGAGAGAGAGAGAGAGAGAGAGCAGGGACAAGACATAGTCCTCAACAGCATGCCCCCAAGGACCCACTCCCTTCAACTAGTTTCACCTCTTGTAGTTTCCACCACCTCCCAATAGTCCAATCAGCTATTACTTCATGAAGAGGTTAATCCGTTGATCATGTTAGAGCCTTTATGATGTGATCACTCCCCAAAAGCACCATCCTTGAACATTGCTCCATTGGGGACCAATGCTTCAATGCATAAGCCTTTGGGAAACATTCCAGATCCAATCCATAACAGGAGGTAGTTAGACTAGGAGAGCACTACACTCACGGATGGGATAGTGCCCTTTTAGAAGGTTCAAGGAAATGGATTGGTCCCTTTTGCCTTCTAGCATGTGAGAACACAAATTCTACCTCCTCCACCATGTCAAGCACCATGTTGGAAGCAGAGAGTAGTCCTCACCAGACACTGAATCTGTCAGCACCTTGATCTTGGATGTTCCAGCATCTAAACATGATTTTGGGTAAGTAATAGATTTAACTTATTTGTGTCTTACCCAATCTGTAGTATTTTGTTACACCAGCCTGAAGAGACTAAGGCAATCTTTATAAGTTTAATCATAAAACTTTTTATCCCTAGATCAAGATAACCCATTGAACAGAAATAAAAATATCCTCTTCAGAGTTTAGTTAACTCAGTGAATATTTTACTCCCTTTTCATAATTATTGGTTAAAGAAAATGTACAATGAGCTGGAAGGAATTTTATGTAAAGAAAGGGGACAGCAATAAAGGAGGAATGGGCAGAAACCACTAAAGAAGATTTTGTGTTATCTGAATGGAAAGCTTTCTATAATAAAATCTGCTTAAACTTAACTAATTTGAGGGGGGATTGTTAGGTATACCTGTTTCATAAAGTCATTGATAAGTCTTATAGACATCCCTCAGTATCAAAATCTATGTTTGCTTATATGAAATGATGTAGAATTCACATATAATTTATGCATATCCTCCTGGATACTTCAAATCATTTCTAGATTATTTTTGATACCTAATATAATGTAAATGTTATATAAATAATTGTTATGATTATTGTTTAGGGAATCATAACAAGAAAAAAGTCTGCATATTCAGTATAGATACAATTTTTTAAAATACCTTTTATCAGTGGTTGGTTGAGTCTGCAAACATGGAAGGTCAATAGTATATTTAAGCAGGGGTTAGAATCTCTTAATTTAAAAAACCCTATGTGCTCTTATGGACTTAGGCATTGAGATATAAACTTTGCATCAATATTCTGTCTTAAACTCACAAGAGTTATTTGAGGTGATTGATAAGATTAAAAACCAGGTAGTGATTCTTAAAAAAAAAATCACAATAATGAAATAAGGGACTTAGTATCATTGATCTTCTAATTAAAGGTAAGAATTTGAATACTAAGTTTTCCTGAAGTTAAAAAGTTTGATTTTTCTTTTCTTACTTATTTCTGAAGATCTGAAATTTCTGCAATTCTGGAAGATCTGGGTTTCTATGAAGGCTTTATGGGCCTTTGTTAAGAAAAATTCCTATGGTCATGAATAAATGACTTTGGCCTACAAGAGAGTAGGCCTTAAGAGTCCTCCACTCAAGGCTAGAAGATTCAGTGTCCCCTGACAAAACATGTGCCTGCAGAAATAGCTGTCATGAGTCTGGAAATTATCAACCTCATTCCCTTCCTTCCTCCCTCCCTTCTTCCCTTATAAAGTTTAGTATGCAAGTGGGTTAGAGTTTTTGCTACCTGTTTTGAGTGGTGTTTTAGTCAGAGTTTTCTAGAAGAACAGAACTAATAGGACGTGTAAGTAATGCTTATAAAAGGAGATTTATTAAATTGGCTTACCCCATCAGAAACTGGATAGTCCCACAATGGCTATCTGTACACCAAAGAGCTGGAGGAACCAGGAGCTGCTCAGTCCAAGAAGTTTGAGCCTCAGAACAATAGGGACCAATTTTGCAACCCCAGTCTGAGACAGAAGGTCTGGGAACTCCATGGAGAATTACCGTTCAGAGTCCACATTGGCAGAGTGAAGGAGCTAGAGTCCAATGTCCTTGCAAGATGGCAGCAGCAATAGACACACCCCTTAAAGAAACTCAAGCTTCCATAAGTCCCGGCTTCCTCTTTCTTCCACCTTTTGTTTCATCTGAGTCCCCAATCTATTGGACAGTGGGACACATATTCAGGGAGGGTCTCCCCACTCAGTTTTCTGTCCTACATGCATGTCATTTCTGGAAACACCCTCATAGACATACCTTGAAGTCTGTTTATTCAAAGCATCTTTCAATCCAATCAAGTTTACAATCCATATTCCCCATGACAGTGGTCTTTTTTAAAATACTTTTAGTTGTAGATGGACACAATACATTTATTTTATTTATTTATTTTTATGTGGTGCTGAAGAGCACACCCAGTGCCTCACATGTGCTAGGCAAGCATTCTACCACTGAGCTATAAACCCAACCCACAAGTGGGCTTCTTGAAAACAGATCTCAGATGGAGATTTGCATGCAGGAGTTTTAATGAGAGGTTCCTTCAAAATCAATTCCCATGGAGAATTGAAAGAAGTGGAATTGGGTGGCTAGAAGAGTTGAATTGTGAAGCAATTGCCTAAGAGCCTGGCCAACATTCTGGTTGCCACATGGCCTTCTAGAAGCTGGGAAAATAAATGCCTCTGACCTAAGGAGACACAGGTGGCCTCCACAGCTTCCATGACATCTTTGCCTTCCATTTGTTTGCTTAGACCAATTTGACTCAGCAGAGCAGAATGTGGGCCCACTCAGTAAGCTGTAGACTTTTGCTGGGTGGCCAGTTTACCAGCAGTAGCAACCAGCAACCCTGGCTTACTCTGAGTCAGATCTTCAAGAAACAATGCCACACCCAAAGTGCTGCATTTCTTAAAGATCAGGGGTGGAAACAGAGATAAAGAAAAATACTACCAAGGGCTTCACTGAACAGACTACAGCAATCAGTAGGGATGGTCATCTGTGCTCAACTTAGAGGTGCTCCATGGGAGTGCAACCCTGGACCCCGCACCTATGACAGGCAGCCCAGAGAACAGGTGGGAAGGGATACATTCAAGGAAAATCTATTTGATATCAACCCAGAGTGAACCAGGCCACCACTTCCAGACATATACTCTGTCGTAGTAGCTCATTTTATGTTGACAAGGTAGCTAAATTCTAGATTTAACACACACCTACATATCACACTAATGAATTAAAATCTCCTTTATCAAAGAATGTCGGTTGCTATACTCTTTTCATCATTTTCCGAAAGATGGGTTGTTAGTCTGATTATACCCTCTACTAGTGATTGCCATGGCTTGGAGAGCTTTCACTCATTCAACAGAAATTTATTGAATTCCTACTATGTACTTAGCACTATTCTAGTCACTGGAGACAAAAAAAAATTACTGAAATAGTATTCCTTGTCATCAGAAATTATATGCATTGAAAACACACAAACAGCTAGTTATAAAGCAATTTGATAAATTCTATAATACAGTTATGTACAAATTGCTATGGGAACTCAGAGGCATGACAATACACATTTAGAAACAGTGGCAGGTGTTGAATTGAACACAGTGAGTGTAGTTTGAAGTGTAAGGGCCCTGATGTCTAGGGGCACTGCCTGCCTTATTAGTTTAAGCTAACATCACTGCTATTGATGCTGTCATCCTTGCGGGACAGCATTGGTAATTCTAATTTATTGGTAATGGAAGCAGAAAGGAAGAAATATTCAAGGAAGGCTCATTTTCTGAAATGGTTCTCCACAAAACCTAAATAGAACTTAATAGTTTCTTTCAAATAATGCAGATACTCAAAAAAAAAGAAGCATAGTTAAACCACTAAATTCTTTACATCTTCTCTCAGTCTGATTCACACATATCATCAACAAACATTGACCTTGATTTCAAAACAACAAATTAAGAGCTCACCTTACCACCCCCAACACACACACGCTTCTGAAAATACCTTCCTGTTTGAAAAGAGAGCTATGGCTGGCTTAGACTTGCTTGCATGCATCAACTGCTTAATTTTTGTTTGGAGTTTTAAAATAACAGCAACTAAGAAAGGGCTCACCTTTTGAAAAGCAATGTAATGTCAGACTATATGTTTATTTTGTCACCTGGGAAGATGGTCTATTGTGGATTGCTCAGATGTCCTTACCTCTTTCCCACTCTTAGCCAAAGCATGCCTTGCCTGAGGCAAAAAACTGAAGATGGAGAACTGTGACACATGACATTACAGGTAGTGAGCACCTTTCTTCCTTCCACACTGATTTCCCTTATCACTAGGGGCTTAGAAGTAGGTGTTCAGAGTCACCCTTTTCCATAAGGAACAGGAGCAAAACTGGGGACTTTAAAATGGAAATCGAATATGAATATTTTAATCCAAGAGAAAATTTGACATAGAGAAGGGAGGAGGTAAAGGATGGGAAAACACATCTACGAGCTGAAAACTTTGCATGAGGCTTTAAATGCTGCCAGCTCCTAAAAATTGAGAACAACTTTCATAAGGTTTTCAATCAATTGCTAGTGTCAAAATTAAATATGATATTTGTATAAGAAAATCCTTGTATTCATTCTGTACTATTGTATTATTTGATTTCCATGAAACAAGGTTGTCAAAAGAGTGAAAATCTGCCAAGAGAATGATTAATAGATACATGAAAATACTCTCATGTGGCATCCCCACTATGCAGAAGAACATCTGTCTTGCTACATCTCTACCACAACAATTATGCCCTGTGTGTTCAGTATGTGGTGAACAATCCTCCTGTCCTCCTGAGGTTAGAATGACCTTGGCTAGAGTCTGAAGGCAAAAAGGAAACCAAGGCATGTACAGAAATATAAACTGGAGGAAAGAAACTGGAATTCCAAAGCAATCTGGCAAGACCCACAGAACGACCACACTGCTGCCTGCCGCCCTATATAATGCAGTGGGCTGCCTCTGACCAATACACCCCACATTCCTGTCTTAATCACAGGCCCACATTGTAGGAGCTCAACCACATTCCCCAGTGAACACTCCTTCCCACGTGTGCTGAAAGGCCAAGGAGAAAGTAACTGTTGGCAAACGTGATGCAAAGCATCCTGTAGGAACAGGCACTTATTCCTTATAAAATTAGATTCTGAGAAGTGAGATGGCAACCATGTCAGCAAGTGCCACAGGTTGTCTTTTAACCTAGTTTTTTTTTCATGTCACTCTGGATTCTTTAAATAATACTCTCGTGTATCATTTATTGAGCAATTATTGTGTACCTAGTATTATACATATTACATAGATCACCATATTTAGTCAACTCAGTCTTTAACATCAGATAATGTTATTTTCATTTTACAAATTTCATGTGAAGGTAAAGTGCTTGCTAACCCAGGTATGGTTTTTCAGATAGTTATCACTATCTCTGTTACAATAGGCAAGCTGGCTTTTGGCGACCAATCTTGTTCAGGGAGCAGATGGGACTTGATGCTGTTTGAATCTTGACAATTCCATAAGGTTCCCTAGAAACATTAGCTTACCCTGTGTTCCTTGTGCACATTGTAAATCACATTTGAATCAAGAACACCATCTTTTACCCACAGGTAATATTTAATGCATTAAATTGATGATAGTGATTGAGAGAACAAATTTGGGACTCATCCCAACCTGGTTTAGAATACAGGCTCTGTCACCTAAGACCTGTCTGATCTTCTTGATACTATGTACTCTTTCTAAGCCTCCATTTATTCATTTTTAAATTATAGATAATAATACCTATTTTATAAGTAGTCTTATTGTGCATATTAAATAAAAAGATGTACATAAAGCATCACAGAGTCTGGCATCTATTAAGTGCAAGGTAATTGGTGCCTTTAGTTGTGTTAAGTCAAAAAGTAATTGTATTTTATAGATTGCACCAGTTAAGATTGTGTTTAACAAAAAAAAAAAAAAAAACAATTAGCAGTGTCCCAAAGAAGATAGAAAAGCACTTCTTTCTCATGCAAAGGTAGCAGCACAGAGCAAATACACCAGAACAGACATGGCATCTCTGGAGCACAACTAGGGAGACCAGATCTGTTGTCCTGGTTCCATCATCTACACATTGGTTTCTATTCTCAAGGTCACCTCCAAGGCAGCACCTCAAGGAGAAAAAGTAAGACAAAAAACGCATCCCTTGAAGAGGAGTCAGCTCCCTTTAAGTCACCTTCCAAAACTCCCACACAATCAGTCTGCTTCCATCTCATTTTTCATAACTTAGTTAATGGCCATACAATGCTACAGGAAAACCGAGAAGTGTCATCTTTTATTCTAGGAAAAAGTATGCTAAACTAAAGTATCAGAATTTGTTTCTAAGAAAGAATGAGAAGATGGATGTTGGAGAAGGCAATAGTCTCTACCACAGTGAACAGGAATGTGATTACCCTGATCAAAACTCATCAGTACTAATAAAATAACAGTGATCACTTAGTTCCATCATTTTATTGTAGACGTGAGTAAACTCTCATTCAGGGAAGTAACACAATGTACATAGGGTGGCATGGGGGTCCGTGGAAGTACCCAAATCAGACCTTCTGATTTCCAAGTGGTCCAATGCACAGTCCATCAAATTTACTGCCTTTTGAAAAAATGACTATAGTTCTTTAAAATTAAAGTCCCCTTTTAAGGATACTAGCTATATGTTTTTTTTATAAAGCTTTCAGTTCAGTTTTTGTCCACGATTTAACAGCTCATCACTATCCAACATGCAAAGTATTTGCTATTGTAATTGCTGCTTATAATCACTAACCTCCATTTACCAAACTCACATTGGCAGAATACAGTTCTGTCAATTGCTCTATAGGTACTATTTTATAAGCCTTTAATTATTTGGCTATCATCGAGTCTTTTTCGTTGCTTATTTCAGTCTAAAATTTATCCTATGAAGATGTAGTTTGCCCTTCCTGAGAATATAAGCATAAAAACATTAATCTTTAATTTGCAAGCTTATGTTTTTATTAAAAGAAATTTAGCTCATGTGGTTCTATCTAATTTAAACAAAGACCTGCAAAATACTAGAGTGCTATTTGATGTCTGTGCATTCTTTAGCATCTTTTTAAATAAGATCATAAAGAACTTTTTTCTAAGAAAAAGGAAGGTATACGTTGCCAAAGACATCCAGTACGTGGACACACGTGGCAAAAGATTAGAACTGGAAGTCTAGGCCAGGGAATTTTAAGTGAATCTTAAATTAGAGTGAATTCTCTAGCTCCAAATTAAGAGATTTAATCACAGATGATGAGTAAAAAGCAAACAAGAACATGTCACCAAGGAAAGCAAATCATATTATTTAAATGCAAGGAAGCTGTGGGACAAAAATCTGTGCAGTGACATCAGCTGAGCCTCCTCCCCAGGCTAGTTTTCAAATGGAAACCTAAGAGCTCACTTCTGTTCTCTAGAAACCTGGATTTGCCCCAATCAGGGATTCTTTTTGCAATGGTTCAATACAGAATTCTGAACTTTAACACATCTTCTCATGGAAAAATGAGTATCCTAAGTTGTTAAGTGGAAAAGACAATAGGTTATAAACAGAGTCTAAGATAAGATCTTGTTTCGTTTTTAAAATAGTACATATAAACAATGTATATTAAAAGTTCTTGAACAATATACATGTAGATATTAATAACAAATATCTTGAATGGGAGAACTGTGAGGTTTGTTTTTCCTTTTGCACA
>JAJEJO010001067.1:284517-299005 GCA_020662805.1 Glaucomys volans
ATTTTTATAGAATTTAAGATAAAAAGAGCCTCATCTTTTTTTCTTGATGTCCACATAATAGTACTGCTACTTTCATTATGATATCCTGCGAAACAAATGAAAAATGGAGAAGTAATGTGTTCATATGAACTTCATGAATTTATATTCTGTCATATTGGAAAAGTAGTAGAACAAATCATGTGACATATTATTTATTCAATCTATAAACAATGGTAATGTTTGTGGCACACTGATTGATAACCACTGGTGATAACTGCAAACTGCCAGGGACCTGAGACCCACCGACTGGGTGTATGCACTTAAGTCTCTGTCATCTCAAGTGCATGGACAACCAGACTTACATGCACCTCATATAATGAAAAGAACTTTTCTCAGAATTCAATCTTGTCCTCATATCTTTATTTCCATCCTCACATGCTTTCTGTCTCCTGACAAAGAAATAGAAGATGGTGATAAGAGATGGAAGTCCGACAAGAGTCAAAGAGCAGGCACTGATTTAAAACAAAACAAATAAAAAAACTCAGAATGTTTAGATAGATTAGATCGAAGAGGAGTGTTCACCTGGTGCTTCAAAGCCCTTCTCCAAGTCACTCCACCATTAACTCATGTCCTTGAGCAGCTTTGATAATGGACTAAACCCAGCACCCATGGCAGGCACTGCTGCTTCTGATCTTTTTTGTACAGTGTCCTTCCTACGCATGTCATAGGAATCTGTGTCAATCATTGGCCATGTCCTCTCTGTGTCCATTTCTGGAGTTCATGTACTTCTGGTCAAACCTGGTAAACCCGTAGCAGAGCCCCCATATAGCTCTGTGTCCATTGGGCTGAGACTCTTCTTAGGAAATCATTCAACTAAGTTGAGTTCACACACTTTGCTGCAGATATGGAAGGGGCACAGAACTTCCTTGGAGGGTTCGTTTGAATAAAGAGTCAAGAAAGCTTTCAAGAAAGAACAGATCCTAAAGTCTTATGAGCTGTCTGGTCACAATATTCAAGACATTCAAAAAGGAGTTACACTTCAGTATTGTGTCTGACAAATTTGTTCTCAGCCCCTTTTCTTAAAAAAAAAAAAGACAGCTGTGATCAAAGTTGAAAACCTGGCCTTCTGAAATCTCTATGAATCACTGGGTTACAGCAAAGTCACCACAAGAGCCCCTTAAGTAAGTTCTGATAAAGGAGAGAAATAAGCAAGGAATCAGGTATGTCAAGCAAAGACCAGAGTGCCCAGAGATAAGTGGATTATTACCTGGAATACACTTTCTGTTTGCAATTTGGGTTTTTCTGGGATATAGACAAACTTACCAAGTCATAAACCACCAAAAAGGAAGTGAGAGCTTCCATTTCCGTTTCCACCTTGATCCGATCAAGACTCTGGCCAGCCAGCTTACCAAGAGAGCTGCTAGACATGACCAGCATTCTACTGTCAGTCTTGACTTTTGAAAAGCCTTAGAGAATGCTTTACAGGGTAAATAAAGCACAGATTTCCAAACTTCAGATATTACACCAATTATTCTTTAACTATTTGTTAAAATTCACTAAAGAACTCACTCTTAAATTATGCTACATTTCTTCCCCATGTAATTTCTGGGCTTGATCATTCAGGATGTCTATCTCCTTTGACCAAATGATTACAAGAATTTACTGCATTTTGTGGGACTATTTCCCCTGGGAATGTGACTTCTTTTCTTGGTTTATCTCTCTATTCACTTATATATACTCTTTTTTTCTGATTTGAAAATTTAATACAATTATTTAAAAACCACAATGATATACTCTTTAGTGAGTGAGCAAGGGAAACCAAGTGCTGATCACCAGCCCAGTCATTCCCTCCTAGGGACCGGTCACTGACCATTGTGTACTCCCAGAGGAATGCCTCTCTCTATCTTGCCCAGAGCCAAATTCAATTCACAGACCTTTGTTTTCTCTCCCTGGAAACTTTAAGGAAGCTTTGAGTGAGTTTCTGTGTTGAAGACAAATATACTTATTTTTAAAAGAGAAGATTTTGATTTATAGCAAAACTGACCAGAAGGTACAAAGATTTCCCATGTACCCCCTCCCCATACACACACAGCCTCCCCCATCATCAACACCCCCACCAGAGTGGCCCAACCTACACATCATCACCCAGAGTCCATAATTTACATTTTAGTTCCTTTTTGTTGCTGAACATTTCATGGATTTTGATAAAACATAATGACATACATCCAATATTATATTGTACTATCATACAGATTAGCTCCACTGCCCTAAAAATCCTCCATGTTCTACTCCTCCATATTCATTGTTCCCTCTTCCCAACCCATGACAACCATTGCTTTTTTTTTTAACTGTCCATTTTTGCTTTTTCCCAAACGTCACATAGCTGAAAATCATACAATGTGAAGCCTTCTCAAATTGACATCTTTTACTTAATATTAAGCCTTTAAGATTTTTCCTTGTCATCTCATGACCTGTACCTAATTTCTTTTTGGTGCTTAATAATGTTCCTTTGCATGATGTGACAGTTTACTTTTCTATTCACCTACTGAAGGACACATTGGTTGCTTCCAATTTTTGATAATTATGACTAAAGTTGCTATAAACATGTATCTGCAGGTTTTAATATGGACATATATTTGACAAACACCAAAGAGGATGATTGCTGGATCATATAATAAGATGAAGTGCAGCTTTGTAAAAAATTTCCTGTCTTCCAGAGTGGCTGTACCATTTTGCATTCCCACTAGTGATGAATGCAAGTTCCTTTTGCTGCACGTTCTCACCAAGATTTGGCATTGACAGTATTCTAAATTCTCACCATTCTAAGAGGTGAAATAATGGTATCTCATTGTTGTTTTAAATGATTATGATGATTTTCATCAAAGTCCAGGACTCCTGTCTGACACCTATTCTGTATGACGTCTCTCAGAATTATGGGGCTGGGATGTCTAGAAATAAATCCATCATATGGAAGCCTCTACAGACACAGAGCATAAGGGTTTTTATCAGGAAAAAAAAATAGAACTAAGTCTAGAATGGGCTGCATCTCTGTATAATTTTCTATTGCTGCTGTAATAAATTGCCACCAATTTCATAGCTCAAAAGAATGAAAATTTATAGTCTTACAGTTTTCGAGATGAAAAGTCCAACATCAATCTCCAAAGGCTGGAATCAAGGTGTAGCAGGGCTGGTTCCTTCAGCTACTCTAAGAGAGGATCCATATCCCTGTCTTTTCCATCTTCAAGGGGCCACATACATTCCTTGATAGGTTCCCTCTGCCGCCTTCAAGATCAACAGAGTAGCATATTGCTCTGTCACTGTGCTTCCTTTTAATTATATGGTCAACTCTCCCTCTCCCTCTGTCTTATAACATTTATAATCACAGTTAGGAACCGGCAGGATAACCCAGGTATTGTGGTTTGAATTTTCAATTCCCCCAAAGACTCATGTGCTAAAGGCTCGGTTGCCTACCTTTTTCTTATTTTTCCATGTAAAAGATTTGTCCCTCTCTACCTACAGCAGATTAGTCCTGAATTATTAAAATCTAAATGAACATGTGGCCATTGACTTTTATTACACAAAAATCTATAATTCAGAAGGCACCTGCTTCTGTAGGTTGAAGGGTGGTTATGGTTATTGGACACACAAACCCAATGGGCTATCAAATCCATAGAAGTATTTTTACCACACCACACAATTAAGATTTGTTGATTAAAATAAGAGTCAAAGTGAAAGAATTAGAATGTGTTAGTACGTATATGTCAGTGGAGACTATGGCTCAATATTACAGAACCTAACTAATCAACATTAATATAATTGTGAGGTTTTTATTATATTCTTAAAAGTAAAGTGTATTAGCATTTTAAAAATTGATAAAGGCCATTCAAACATTATATCTTTTAAAAACCAAACTAACAGTAACTATTATTTTCAGTCAATACTAAGTCTATTTTTTAAAAGCAAACTAATAGAGTGAGATGTAGGGAAAAAATAAATATTAGGTTTAAAGCAGAAAATCACAGAATTTTATCATACTATTGACAAGCTGTGCATGTTAAGGCAAACTGTGACTTCTCTGGGCCTCAGTGTCTTATTTATACAACATGAATTATATTATTTTCTTCAAAAGACTGTTGAGATAAGTCAATGAAATATTGCATCAAAGCGCTATGTGAATTGCTTGCTATACAAACAGATGTTATTATGGAGAGCTCAGAATGGACGATAGCTTACTTAAAAATACATACATCATTAATTGTACATATTTTGTGGGTTTAAAGATACTAAACAAGGTTTGGGCTGTTTTTAAAGTTAAAAGTTGTAACAAACACATCTGTGGCCCAGAGGACACGTCTGAACCCACCATGTTATTAAAGTATTGGTACTTTGTCATCTAAAGAAACACCAACTCCTGGAAATAATATCACTTTCAGCAAAAAATAATATAATGATAGTGGCAAGATGGATAGAAGGAAAGACTTCTCATCCAGTCATTCCTTTTGCTGTAAAAGTGCTCTCAAGAGAACTTGAAAAGATTCACATGACCAGGAGTAAGAGTGGCAAACTTGAGAAGAAAACAGCATTTGAATAATCAAAACAGGAAAGTATTTTTTAATATATATACAGTCATTTAATTTTAAACATATTTAGTAAATAAATTGTTTCATAACCTTTTCTAGAATATGAAGAAACCATAATAATATATGCTACAAATATTCACCTCCTAGATTTGCTATAAGAATTTAGCTCATAGCTCACTGAGCATCCTCCAAATCAGGACTTTGCCCTGTGAATCCCTCCCCCCAGCTCTTCTATCCAGGATCCAACGGGTTAGAATTGCCATCAAGGGGTTCCCCAGTGCCACAACCAGGGTCCCTTCTGATTGGTCCATGCCTACCCAATCCATATTTTAAATATCACCCTTGTTTGCATGTAGGCTAATTCCTAGTCTAATCGGACCTGGAAGTCTCTTTTCCAGATCATGGGCAAATTCTAACATCTAAATCGACACCTAGCATCCTTTATAGTTTACCATACATCTATTCATTGCCATCCCAGTGGCACATTATACATAGTACAATTCTGCAAATATTTAATGCTGAATCATTCCCATATGCCCTACTTTCAATAAGTAATCTAAGCTTGTTTACCTTCAAAGAAGATAGTGTATGTGTTATGGTTTAGATATGAGTTGTTACCCAAAAGCTCACGTGTGAGGAGACAATACTAGAACATTCAAGATGAGCTGATTGGGTGTGACCGGAGGCGGTGGGTCACTGGGGGCTTGTCTTTGGGTATATATTTTGTCCCTGTTCAGGAACACTCTCTCTCTCTCTCTGCTTCCTGTTTGCCATGTCTTGAGCAGCTTTCCTCCTCCACATCCTTCCTCATGATGGTCTGCCTCACCTTAGGTCCAGAGCAATGGAGTCAGTCATCTATGGACTGACACCTCGGAAATCATGAGCTCCTAATAACGTTTTCCTCCTCTAAACTTGTTCTTGTCAGGACTTTTAGTCACAGTGGTAAAAAAGCTGACTAAAACAATATGTTTTATTTGTTAATAATGTTGCCATAGCTTTTTAATCCTGAAATCTCCCAATTTATTCATAATTCCATTGAAATAAGCAAATTAAACCTATAAACAATTCCTAATAGTCACAGAACCTAATCTGAATATACCACGGATTGTTGTGTTCCAGCAAAGCAAGCAAACTACAGTCTTTTACTTATTTATTAAAAATTAATAGAGGCTGTAAAAACTCCATATGTACCACTTACCAACCTCCTCAGAGTAAACACTGTTTTTCATATGCCTTATCATATTTGTCAATATGGAAAATGAAGGTTTTATTATATATGTGTTCTATACCTGACTTCTATCCCTTTAATAGGTTTTTAGGTACCTCTTGTCGTAAGTCATTAGGACCAAAGTGTTATTGATGATCAGCTAATTATCCAATTACAAATAACATTTTAGGAGTCTCCCTGAATCACTTCTTAGGAAACATCAGTAAGGATGACAAAATATTAACTACATATATATTTAATTTTTCTCTAATTGTGCTTTAGTAGTTGGGTTAAGTAACATTTATTTTGTGTCCTGATTAATGCTCTTTAAATAAAGCAGCATAGTATAGAAAATGGGATGAATTTATTCAAGTTTGTTAGAAATCTACTAAAAGTCTACAATGAATTTTAGGAAATATTCTTAAGAAAATCCCAAAGATTTTTGAGTACTAGATTAGAAAGCCTAACCTACAGAGCGAGTTCAAAATAAAATCATGTAATGCATAAGTGACCAGCCAGCATTTGTTGAAAGCTAGCTTGTGCTGGGTACTTTTCTATTATATTCAAATAAAATCTGAGTTATGAGGATTTCATGACAGTCTAATCAAGAAAACAATAAATTGAACAATTTCTGGTAGATAGAAAGATATTATTTTAGAGGTTGTGTTTAAGAACCAAACCACGGGGTAACTGAATCACCTGAGGGAGGACTAGGCAAGATGCCTTAGACAATGAGTAGGAGGAAGTTGGAGCAAGGAGGAAGAGCGAGCCAGGAGAACAGGTAACTGCCCAAGGTCCAGAGGTGCCAGCATCCATGGCATATTCAAGATCCTGAGAGCAATTAGTAAGAGGAGGTTAGTGTATTTAAGAGAAAAGTCAGATGATGAGGCTAGAAAGGAAGAAATGCACTTCCTCATTCGTTCTGATGAACGTATTTCTCTCTAGATTACGAATGTAAATACTACTTTGGAGGAAAAGGCTTATTAAAATAAGACTTACATATTATAATATCATTAGCAAATTTGTTCTCCCATAGAAATACATGGATTATAAAATGATGAATTACCAAAATTCATAAAATTGATTAAAGTGCAGGAAAGAGACTATCCTAAGCTGATCATGTGAGTAAGCACTGGAACAAATTTTATTGGGAAAAAATTTATGCTGTACGGCTAGAGTATTTAACAGTTCTTCTCGCTTCTTCTCTGAACTCTTTTCTTAGGAATTTGACACAATTTATAATCATATTATAATATGCTTAAATTTTTTATAATTAAAAAAGAGCTAGTAAGACTTAAGTGCACAAATGCTCATCAAAGAATCACTTATAATAGAAACCAAAAGGAAACCACATGAATATCCAACTCTGGAGAGTTAGATAAAAAAATTATGATACATCTAATTTATACTTCTATTTAAATGCATGCTATGAAAATGTTAAATTAGACAGCCTTGTGTACAGTTTAATTTTAATCTCCCAGTAATAAGATTTAAATAAATAAACATATAAAATAATTATAAATACATTTTTATCTAAAATTATCTATACCAAAATATTTTTTCAATCGTATCTCTTTTATTCTGTATTTTCTAATTTTTTACAGTGAACATTCATTGATTTCATAATCAGAAAAAAACTCTCTAAAATTAAAATAAAGAAAACAGAGGAAAATAAATAAGTATCTAATGTACCAAAAATCTAATTCCATCTCACTATAATAAATTCTCTCTTAGTCAATGCTTTTATTGTATACGAGGCTCTGAGGATTGCACAAGGTCGTTACCTATGGGCCATTTATCAAAATGAATGTTTAAAGTATCTTTCTATTTAATGCAGTCTCAAAGGAATTTGGCAAAATGCCTGCTTGAATGCATTATTAAATCTGTCCAGGAAGATACTGTTTTGATTTTAAAAGTCAACTTTAGAAGACAACGAACATGGGCGCCACAACATTCTTAAGTAAATTATAACCAGTTTGCTTCTAGTCAATGGTAACTTTATGTCTCTTGTACATAAACTGTGTCAATACGATCACTCTCAAGGATCTCCATCATTTGAATTTGACTCATGGGAAAAATACTGTATAAATATTTTCAAATCATATGACCACTTTATTTGTTTAGCTAGAGATTTCTCAACCTCTGAGGAAAGTTTTTACCATCCAGGGCACTCAATGGCCACTAGTGCTTTTATTACCACTTAGAAAGTTTTAACAAATTAGAAAAAAAATAGTGTGGTAACTCCAGCTAAAGGTACCTTGGCAAAAATAAACAGTGGCTATGAATTGGGCAGTGCAGAATTCCAGGGATTTATTAGGCACAGTCCCTACTCATGATGAACTCACATGTAAATATTTATGTCAGGTCCAGCAGGAACTTAAATGCAACAGATGGCTCTTAGGAAGGGTAAGGAATTATAAAGTCCTTGGAGGGCCATTGGCTGATTTAACGTGACTCCAGGAAAACAAGGAATCCATTGAATTGGACATGCAATTGAATATTCTGATGGAATTTTGAGAAACTTACATGTTATTGCATTATATCCATGGAAACCCGGAGTAAACCTTCTTATCTTTGATTTCCTCTTTCCTTGACCATTCAAGGCCCATTTTCAGCCTTCAACTCATTTCATCAGTGCTCTAGAATCTCCCAATTTTAGAAACTGCTGTGTCTACCTAATCATATTTTATTGCAAAATATTCCCTTATGGTGAAAGTATTTTTGTAGGAGTCTTTATTAAAATGTGGATTGTTTTTTAGGTTGTTTCAATAATTTCATGAATAGAATCTAAAATGCACCTGGGATTGTTATATATCAAAAATGGGAGTTTCCTCTGTGTGTACCAGGGCAATGGTTAAATGGAATAGATGTGCTGCTCAAATAAAGTGTCTCTGCCAGCAGCACTACCTCATTTGATTGTGTTTTCATTTTATAGAATATTGCAAGTTTCTGAATTGGGTATAAAATGACAAATTGTTCCGTGACTACTTTTTATCTACAAGACAAGGGAGTGGAACAAAATTATTTCTAAGTTCCCTTCCATTTTTAAAATGCTATGATTCTACCTTTCTCCCCACGACATGACAGTAATGGCTGCCCAATGTTACAGCCGCATTTCAAGAATGCTTTTTAATGACCATGGACTGCCAGCTATCATTTTCCGTGTCACTGGCCCAGAAAAAGGCTTGAGGTCCATTTGGAATTTATAGAAAGCAAGGCATTAGAGGCACAGACTAAAGTGAAGCTACATTTCCTGTGTTGCTTCAAAAATGCATTTTTATCAAATAACTAAAGAAAGCATTTCTCAATGGAGACTCACCATTTTGGCCTACCCCATACAGCTCTTCATTTTCCTTCTGAACAGAAATGATTAATTAGAGTAATGATAACCAATCTTTGGAGCCAATTCTCAAAAAGTAAAATGCATCTCAAAATATTCCTAGTTGGTTATCTTGGCTGGTGAAGATGGAGCATGACTGTTTTTTCAAAGGTGACAGGTGAACAAAAACTTTCTTCCTCTGTAAGTTATCCATTTGCCCTAGAGAATTTTCTAGAAAGGAGGAGGCTTGGAGAGACTAAAACAGAGTAGAAATAAAAGGTAGGAAAATGAAAGGCAATTGGATAGCATCTGAACACTGCATCTCAAAGATCCCATGAAAGGATATGAACAAGCAATGGCACTATGAGACCAGGGAGCTCTCTGCTGGCACTCAATTAGCCACACAGAAAGCAACCACAATCTCCTTCCTTTCCACCAGATAGGACAGGAGCCTCTTAAAGCAACACCTGAAGCAATATACCACCAGGAAGAATCTGGAAAAGAAGAACATTAAGACTGTGTTCCCAACTAAGGCATTGCCAATTTGGAGGGTCCCAAGATCCCTTGGTAAAGAATTATCCAGATGTTCTTCCTGGGGATTTGGGTAGGTATTTGGAGATTAGCAGTATTATGGTTTGAATATGAAGTCCCCACTGCAAGATGTTCAGAGATAGAGCTTTTAGCAAGTGATTAGAACAGAAGGACTCTGACCTCATCAGAAGATTAACCACTGATAGCTGAATGGACTCATGGGAGGTGGTGGAAACTGTAGACGGTGGGGTAGGTTGGAGAAAGTAGGTCCCTGGATGTTATGGTTTAGATGTGGTGGCCCAAAAAAACTCACATGTGAGACAATGCAAGAAGGTTTGGAGGAGAAATGATTGGGTCATTGCTTTAACCTAATCAGTGAATTAATCCCTGAAGGACTTAATAGGTAACTGGAGGCAGGTGGGGTGTGGCTAGAGGAAGTGGTTCACTGGAAGCATGAATCTGAGGTATATATTTGTATCTGGCAAGTGGAGATCACTCTCTCTGCTTCCTGATCACCATGTAAGCTGCTTCCCTCCTCCACACTCTTCCACCATGATGTTCTGCCTTACCTCAGCCCCAAAGCTAGGTCAACCATGAATTGAAGCCTCTGAATCTGTGAGTCAAAATAAATGTCTTTTTCTAGTTTGTTTTTCTCAGGTATTTGTCACAGCAATAAAAAGTTGACTCACAAAGGAAAGTGGATTTGGATGCCAGTGTCAGTATGATCACATTCTTCCCTGAGAGATAACAAGGGCAAAACATTCATACTAGGAGGTGAATGAATTTCAAAAGTCATTGAGATTAACTACATGGTGATGCTGATAATCTCTATATTGGTAAATAAGGTTAAATCAGAGGCTAAACTGAAATTCTTATTATAGAGTGAATTAAAGTTACATATGAAATTTTAAAGTAGAGATACAAAAGATTATTACTTATGTGCTAATATAATTAGTATACTTTAAGGTAAAGTCATTCCCAACTAATAACTATGGAGATTGGGCAAATCAATTCAACATTCTGGCTTTAGATTTTTAATTGCAAATTAGGGGGATAAATAATGTAATTCATAAGCCTTTTGTAAATTCTAATAGTCTACTATTCCATGTCTCTGTCGACTGCTTGTAAGGAAATACATGTACCGTCTAAATAATTTTTATATATATTAACCACAAAGAGGTTGGGTGATTTGGTTGTTGGGTGCTTTGATTGTTTCATTACTTTTTACCTTTGATGTTTTACACCAACGGTTTTATTTATCAACATTCCTATTACATTTCATAAATTCCTACTACAGTTTGTCTGACTTTCTGATCTACTAAAAAAGGATATGAATCAAATGATAGGAATCAAAACCCTTAGCCACAGTCATATTAGAGATCAGTACATTAACATTAGGGGTTTTGCCTTTAATTTTAATCATTGCCTCCATATGAACCTATACAAGAATGAGGCATTTCCTATTTTTAGCCTATTATAATTCTTGTCATTGCCTTTGTGTTATAGTCCAGATTAAGATGAAACAAATTGCTTGACTTCTCTCTGCAGTCTGCCAACCAACTAAAAGAGGCAACTAATTCAAGCACTGGGCTCTTTCAGGCATCACAGGCCTCTGAATGGATTCGGATGATCTTTCTGTGTTTTGTCGTTCGTTCAGTACAAATCACTTCAGTTGAGTTATTGTTCCTAGCCTAGGCTAGTTTATGTAGCAATCAAGCACATTGAGCCACACTGAAAATGAAATCCTAATTTGCTTCACTAACAAAACTCATTTTCTTTCCTTCAAGCTCTGTCTTTGATTACTACCTTATGACACAGGAAGAGCAGTGACAAAGCACTGTGATTGATGACACCCCATGATATCTGTTACACCTGCTATAAAGTAATTAGTTATTCAACTATAATAACTGCTTATTAAAAAGGAAATGCAATAAATACCAGAAAATCTGTAAGCCAATTTAGCTACTTAGGAAAGCTATGGCCCGTTAAGCTACCAAAAGCAAAGATCTCTGTGTGCATATGTGTGACCTGCAGTGTGTCCCTGTGCTATTTTTTAGTGCCGTGTGCTGCAATACCTTCACTCAGTTATTACTGAACAGGTGTCCTCATTATACAAAAACTGTAAATGGTCATAAGCAACTCTCCTGAGAGCAGACTCCATTCTCATGGAGACTCATTCCATCATGGAGATGATCTTTGAGCTCCAGCCTCAGCAGAAAGGCCTTTTCTACTGCGCATAATGCCTGTCTGGGGAATCAACTCAACTTTGGAGACACCCTTAAGCATTAAAGACAAATTCTGTCTAGAATGAATATCCGAAGGTTCACGGAGAAGGCCTCCTCTGGCTGACTCTGCTGATGTTTGCTTTACTAGCTGCAGGCAAAGAGTTCAATAAACGTGGGAGGGATGATTCTGTAGTTAGCTACAACACACGTGGAGGGAAAACAATGGATCTTCATAAATAAGCAGTGTAGCAGACAAACATTTTGTCTCCCGGTTTCAAAGGAAAATGGCTTCTAAAAGGAGAAGGAAACCCTACTTTTGAAATTTTTTTGGACCTTCTAGAAAGACGTTGCATAATCACAATAAGAGAAAGCATAAACGCGAGAAAATCAAGATTCATATTCTTCTGTCTTCATTTTCTGAAGACATGTCACCTGCCCAGCTCACTTACCCTCTGGATCCCATATTTTCTAATTGCTTTCTGTTTATGATTTTAATAATAATACAAGGGCCATAGCAATTTCCACCAGAACTTGTGCTCTTGATGGAGCACCTTGATGAAAACTTTTCTCACACACACACAGCACAATTTCACTGATTGGCCATTCATCCTTTAGCCTGAGCATCAGTTGTTAATATTTTAACAGAATCTATACAACATTTGTGCATCGCTGGCCATTCAAATACGTAGTATGCTCATTAGACGATAATGTAAACACTCAACTGCCGACCATCTGTTCTTTGTAAACATTCTGAGGTTGATTTTTATAATTTGTCTTTATGGAAGAGACTAGGTGGAATTGCTGATGTAGTCAAGCACTCAGTATTTCTGCCCTGAAATTCTTTATGAAAATCCTGTATCAGTCTTGCTGTTCCAACAAATGTGTCCCCATTGAGAGCTCCCATGTAAGTTATTTTTTATTTCCTTCATTAATAAAACTTCCTCAGTATTTTCACAGAAGATGACTAGACAAGGGACCCTATTTGATTTACTTGGTAAGGGGGACAGAGAATTGCCCTGCTCACCAGTTGAAAAATAGGAGGAACAGAGCAAGCTTTAAGGTGAATAATTTGGATTACAACCTTATGCTTTCCAAATAAATTTGACTTTCTGGAATTGATAAACTTAAGTTCCTAATTTTTCATGTGTTGATACAATGGGAAAATTGAGACTCTGACCCCCTCACGTTTAAAACAATTAACCAGGAGGTTAATTTTGAGGAGGTACCCTTAACCAATCTGTGGAAATACACCCTGAACCCTTGGTACCACTGAAATCCAGCAACACCACCAGGGTGAGAGAGGCAGGCAGAATCCATGGGTGATCTTAAAGGGGCTCATTCAAACTCTGAAATTATGGGCTGAATTTTTTTCTACCTTTATGTGTATCCGGGTTTCTATTTGCAAACAACAGAAACCAATACTGGTAAACTCATTGGGAAAGGAATTTGCTAGACTATGGGATAATTCACTGAATTTACTGGAAAGATAGCCCAGATATCAGTTACAAAACCAAGAAAATCTAGGGAACCAATACAACAGCAAAAACCACACCACAGGAAAAGACTGGTTAGGATCCCATGGCTGGCTGACACATATTTCACCACTGAAAATGTGGCTATTGTGGGCCTGGATCGCTGCTACCAATTATGGCTCCAGAATAAATGCAAATCTGTCCCTACTACCTTGCAAAGACAACTGTATTCAAAGTCCTGAGATGGAGCAAGATGATTCAATGGTTCATGATTAAGCCCTGTGCTGGCATTCCCTCAATGCAGGCTCACAGAGGGCAAATGCCCCTATGCAGACTCTGGGTTCCATGCTGGTAGTAGGGCTCAGCCACCATGAAAACTTGTACAATAGCCAAGAATCAGAAGACAGATAGCAGCTTGAGAAGGGAAAAATGTGTGTGTGTGTGTGTGTGTGTGTGTGTGTGTGTGTTTATACACACATGCATGAAATTTTATATAAGTAATATAGCAATATAAATATAATTTTATATGCATATGTTTTAGGAAACTGTGCTTTTTACTAGGAAGACAGTTTACAACTTTTATCAGACTCCTATCAATGCCAATTACCCAGTCAGACTAAAAACTCCTGTTAAACAGAGTCACAGAACTTCTCTTCCAGAAGGAACTGAGAACCAGAGACTAATGGGTCACACACTGCCACCTGTTCGCAAAATCAACACAAGGGCTGGAGTAGAGGACTTGGGAAGGTGAAGCTGCTTTTGCTTAAACAAATCTCATCTCACTTCTTGGCCTTCAGTTTGAAGTTTATGTCTAATTTTATATTTCCCAGTAACTTTACAATTTATGAAAATTGTCAAATTCTCTTGTTGGTCTTCAGATATAGAAAACTGATTGATAAGGAACAGAAAAGATGTTTATCTTGTGAAAAGAAAAACTGAGGTTTTAAAAACTGGGTGTCGCCGGGTGTGGTGGTGCACGCCTGTAATCCCGGCAACTTGGGAGGCTGAGGCAGGAGGATCACAAGTTCAAAGCCAGCCTCAGCAACTTAGTGAGGCCCTAAGCAACTCAGTGAGACCCTGTCTCTAAATAAAATACAAAATAGGGCTGGGGATTGTCGGGGTATTCCAGGTACCCTCGGCTCTATGCCAAGATGGCGCCTGGCGGTATGCCAGTT
>JAJEJO010001067.1:304005-353040 GCA_020662805.1 Glaucomys volans
TCTGGTAAAAGATACTAAGAAAATACAAACCCACTTTGAAGCAACAACATAAAAGATAACTAGGAATTTAGCAGCCATAATTCTTGGTCCTGGTTCCAAGTTTTGCAATCCTGAAAAAAACAAGAAAAAAAAAGCCCAAACATTTAGTGAGGCTATGAGAAAATTGATGGGAGGTTCCAAATAGCTTCCTACTTTTTCTTTTTATTTTTTTCCTTTTTTTTTTTATTTTTTTTTACTTAGGATTCAACCCAGGGGTACTTTCACTAAGCTGCATCCCCAGCCCTTTTTATTTTTAAATTTGATATAGGGTCTTGCTAAATTACTGAGGCTAGCCTCCAATTTGCAATCCTCTACCCCAGCCTCCCAAAGTGCTGGGATTACAGGAGTATGTCAGGGGGCCTGGCTCCAAACAGCATTTTTAAAATAATTGTTAAGGCCCAGTGAAGATGGTGAGCTTTTTAGGAGGAGGAAGGGAATGTGGAAGGGAAGGCAGACAGGCCAGGCAGAAGGGAGGGAGGGAAAGAAGGAGGAAGTTAGTCCTGTTCACCACAGAGCTCTCATATACCTGTTGATCTTTCAGCAACAGTCTTTAGAAATATAATTGGTCATGGTAAAGCCATGCAGAGAGCCACAGTCAGTGCTCCTAAGACCTTACATCAGTGTCTGTCTAATCAACTTAATAGTTCCTTTAATTATGACCACCTCATTAAAAGTTTTCATTTTTCAGACAGTGGGATGACAAATGATTATTATTTTGCCCGCATCTGCAATGCCAGCTGAAGAGCCTCCACACTTTAGAGCCTCATGGGCCCTGTTCATAAATTCAAGAGTAAACTTTCCTCCTCTCCCACCCACCCAACCCTCAGGCCTCCACCCAGCAAGCATTTAGAGAGGAGCGCTGGAGCAGCTCAGGGCTGGAAGGGTGGCAGGAGCCCCAGAATACTCCAAAGAGGAGCAGAATCTTTGGAAGGGAGACCTGCACCAGGGCTTGCATACAACCTCATCTGTCCTTTCACTCTGGTGAGACACATCATTTAGCTGCTGTCAGAGACCAGGCAGGGAGCTCTGGTGGATCAAGGAAGTCATGCTTTACTTTTCTGATGAACTGCACACGCCTATGCAGGCCCACGCACACACAGGTACATACACATTGCTTCTCTAATGTAAAAAAGGAAACATATTGAAAAGTTAACCTGTTTCTAGAGAATGTTCACAATCTTAAAAGGAAAAATGGCTACAAATAAAAAGGGATTTTTAAGTGGAAAATTAGATGGCTTTTAGAGGATGAAACAAGGTATATGGTAGTATTTGGGGGGTTGGGTTTTTTCATTAATTTTGTTAATATAATGAATACATAATTGTCTGCGGATATAATCACATTTTTTTTTACATTTATTCTACAGTTTAGAAAAGAACTCTATTTTCTCTGAATTTCTGAGTTCCTACAACCCTAATAAAAGTTATTTCATACGACTTCCTGTGCTGATACATGAGAAGCAGAGTAATATTAAATAGGTCAACATGGTTGCCTGCTAATTAGTTTCAAAGGAGTTTGCTAATGATAAAAGACAAGGTTCCATCTCACTAATGAACTGAGAGCATGCTATGAAACGGAGCATATAAAAAGTGCAGTGTGATACATGACATAACAGAAGTATGTGGCATATACTCAAAAGAGAAAATGGTTAATTCTGTCTGCAGGGGCACCAAAACCAGGTCAGGTTTGGCAGACTGAGATATGGGAGCTGGGTATGTAATGGTGAAGGGCATGCTGAAATCCAGAGTAGGGAAGACTCTTTTCCTGAGGTGGTACAGTGGTGACCCCAGGTGTAGAACACATGGAGGATGTTGACATCCAGAGTGGACATCTATCAAGAAGCACCTACAAGGCTGTAGCCACCACAGCAAATCATTATGACTTACTATTTTAGCTCTAAGTAAAATATCAACCTTCATGCGTTGTAGAAGAAAAGCATTTTGTGCTCATTACAATTCCATTTGCAAAAGAAAACACAACTGAATTTGATCTAAAAAGAAGGACATGAAGGTTAAATTTTCATTTGCTGACTGAGAATCAAGAGTACTATGTATACACAGGGAAAGATGTGAATTTTTTAAATTTTCTGTAACAAAGTATAAGGATAACTAGACTAAAAATTGTGTTCCCATTCATTAGATTCAAAAGACGACTACATATGACATATATTTTTCAATCTGCATTTCAGTATCATATAATTTAATGGCATTCAGTGAAAAGCTCAGATTTTCTTCGGTCTCAGAAAGTCTTTCTTGAATCAAAAGAAACAAACTCAATTAACTTGTGTTTTGTATCAAGTGTAACCAACTCGGTACATAAAGTTTTCTAGGTTTTTAGCAAACTCCAAGTTCTAGAAATGTGTCTGGAATTCTTAAGTATATCCTTACTTCTCAGGGTCTTGTCTAGACCCATGAATAAATCATGTATGCCCCCATGATAAGTTCGTTTAGAATTACTTTGTGTGTTCAATATTTCTATAGCATAATCATACAGTATAGATGTGTGACAAACGCATTTGCATGAGGGGGAGTTACTGACTTCCTTTTCTTCTGAATGATCAACCAGCTTCTTTGACTCAAGTTGTTTTCTCATACAAATGTTTGCTTTTCCTGAATTCAACTGAACCATGAAATATAGCATATATTTGAGTTGTTTTTAGAATTATAAGTAAACAGTGTATCAAACCCTATGACTATGGCTTTTATTGAAAATCCTATCTTGGTTTTGAAAGCATGACTGAATTATATGCTTGTGCAATTAAATGTTCGCTTTTTTTTTTTGCCTATCACTCTGGGAGAAGTTTTCTGAATATTTTGCAAAAAGTAGTGTAGCAGTGCCAATGGTGGCATAACAGGGTCATAGACTTTTTGGCCAAATGGTATGAACTCTGTGACTGAGCTGCCTAAATGCAAGAGGCATTACCTTAAGCAAAATTTTTACTTTGAGTTGTAGATATGTTATTGGTTCAATATTAATTATGACATTGCTTCTAAAATTAACTTTTACAACTTCACAAAAAGAGGGATTCCATAGGTACCAGAGAGCTTTTATCTGTTAATTTTCCACAGTCAAAACATCTTCATAATAAAAAAAGAAAATTCAATGAATAATCAAATCTATTTAGATACAGACTATGTGTGAGAGCATCTGAGATATTCCACCCCTTAGTGGAAGTCCTTTTAAAATTAGTTGAAAATAAACTTTTTCTTACTCTGCTTGCAAAATAATGATTCTATTATTAAGATCACCTCATTTGCTGTATTAAGTCAGTCATGGATCTATTTCCCACCAAAAACAGTGGGTTTCTATTGGTTCTGCCCAACAGAAACATCTCAAGTCAAAGATTCTGTAGGGCTCTATGGCAAAAAATAAATGAATGAATAAATAAATAAATAAATAACAGAAAAAAGAAAGATAGAAAGAAAAGAAAAAATTGGGAACATCAGGAAATGAATGATGTATAGTAGCATCTTTTGAAATACAATGTCACCTACAAACTACCAGATTCCCACATTATTTGTCTTTGATTAAGTTTTAAGTTCCACTAGCCAACTCATATCCAACATTAGTAATTCCTGAAACTTGGTACCCATCCAAGTAAGCAGATGTCCTTTATAGGACTAGCTACTTAGAAGGTAACCAAATTCAGGTGAATTTTTATCTAAAAACAAAAAATTAAATGGGCGTTTTTCTATGTTCTAAAGATTCAATATCAGAAACAATTCTGCAGTTTATTCAAACTAAAGCACATTTTCCTACAGACTTAGTCATTACCCTGTCATTACCAAGGTTTTCTAACATCTTTGAGCTTTTTTGCAAGGGCCATGTTTGCATTGACAAGGTTAGTTTTAAATTTTCATAGGCATGGTTATCGTACTGGATTTCAGATTCTATCGGGGTCCTAGGTATTGTAGATCTTTGAACATTAACAGAATCTTAACAAATACCTTGATTAGAATGATTTACCATCATTTTGTGATTCTCTGCCCCCTCATTTGCATGCACAATAAGCTAATTTGTAATTCCATTAACTACCTGTATTCGCCTCTAGAAGTTCTGCTCTTATAAGCCCAAGCTGGTGCAATGGTCTAACACACAACCTGGCATCTAACAGAAACTCATTAAGTTACTTTGTCAATCCAATCAGCATCTTTCCTGTGAATTATTTGGCTTTAGTTATCTTTCATTTTATGAAATGCCTATAATCTTAAAAAAATCTCTAAAGTATTTCTATAAAACAGCACTTTCTCCATTGAAAAAGTCAAATCTTTCACTGAGATAAAATCTAAAATTGATTTTGTTGAAAATTTTCAGACACATCAACTCACTCCATCCTGAGTGCTTTATTCCAAATGCTTTTGCCTCTGTTTCAAAACTCAATATTATCAACTCCAAGAAACTTTCCTTGGCACACATCTTTTTCTAAAATCTTATTCCATTTAGTGTAAGAGTCTGGGATAATTTATAAAAATTGTCTGCTCCATGTTACACAGTGTTTTAATAATTGAGAATATGAAAGAAGTTAACATATGTTAACATATGTTAACTTCTTTTTTGACTGTGAAATCATGAGTCCCTTGGAGGGAAGCCAATACACCAGAGTCTTCCAGAAAGTGCATTCATGTCATGGTAAATTCTAAGCAAATGAAGGCTGGGGATATAGCTCAGCTGGTAGAGTGCCTGCCTTGCAAATACTAAGGCCCTGAGTTCAATCCCCAGCCCTGCAAAAAAAAAAAAAAAAAAATTCCCTAAGCAAATGAAACAATTTTTGATTATTATCTAAATTATTGGCCCTCTCTACTTTGTTCATTCTTTCTCCAAATCAATATTCATAGTTCTGTATTTGAAAATATGTTCTGGTCCTAAAGTCAACTGTGAGTTCCTGTTCTTTAGAGTCTAAACTCAGGTAAGACAAGTAGTTTCAGCTCATTTAACAATTCATTCCAACTGTCTTGTTGCTTCCAGAGCTGTGCAGAGCAGGGTTGTAAAAGTACACCAAGATTCTGCAGGAAAAATCACCATAATCAATGAGGAATATCTGCCAAGAGAGGTGCTCCTACAGAGATGTGCATGATCCAGCTTGGATGATTTACAGCTTGTATAAGAGATGGTAGCACATCAATGTAGATTTCTCCATGGAGTAGCTGCTATGCAATTTATTCATTTCAAAGTCCAAGACCAGGGTTTAAAATGCAGGAAATCTCTGGGATTTAGAGAAATCACAAATTTAATCTCAGGCAAATGAAAAATCAAAACCATAATTTTAATCTGGTTCTTTTCAAGATGCAATTATTTAACACATCTTTCACACATTAAAAGGCAAGTTTTCTCAACACAACAGGTCAAAAGCTTTTCAAAGATGAAACAAACGTGATTTTCGAAAGCAGCCTTTGGTTTTCTCTATGAGGTTTTTTTGTTTGTTTGTTTTGTTTTCTCTCTGTACTGTCATGAGCCAGACACATCAAGAAACTTTGAAAAGGTTAGAAAGGCAACAGAATGGAAGAATTTCATTCTACTGAATTCTTGTTTCAGAATAATAATAAGTCTAGTGTTATGGAATGTCTCAGCTCAGATTCCATCAAGCCAATGGATATGAATTCATAGAGTAAGGAGCACAATGAGATATTTACATGACCTCCCCTCAAATTATGAAATATGCTCAAAATTTAACTAGGCATTATATGCATATATATTTAACACTTAAAATTTCTAAATTTCTAAATATCCCCATGACCTTACATTGAGAAAAATGTGTTATTTTAATCATGATTGCTCTGTTGGAGGTGGGAGCCATTAAAATTGAAAGTACCTAAGCAAATTTGCTTCATATAGCACTACCAAAGCAGTAAAAGTAACCCTTTGTATTTTCATTGAAAGATGTCAAAGAACTTTGAAAACATCAATTCAGTAATCTTCACAAATCCCTCCAATTTAGGTTAAGATAAATCTACCCTAAAGTGACCTTTTTTCCACATTGCACATTTTCTCTTATTAGAGGAAAAAATAGGATGATTTCAGCCTCCACATTGCAAATATTGACAGCCTAGACCTTCACATTCTAGCTGGGAAAATAAGCCAAAGGTCTTAAGGAAGAAGTCTGGCAATTTTCAGATGCAGGAGATGCACTAGAGAAGTGAAGAGGAAATGTCAGTGGGTAGTTTTCTAAAGCATCATTTGCTTTGTTTCCTAAGAAAGCAATGTAGTGATGATCGAAGAGCCACTGAGGACATACACACACAAATGGCTGTGCTGCTCAGTACCCAGTGGGTTTCTTCTCTGGGCTAATACTCCCGTGGGAAGTGGAAACTCTTCTTCAGTAAGACAGTGTATACTTTCAGGAGATCACTGCTGGGGGTGCTGTATTCTCATTCGTTTCTACATAACAGATTCCTACAGTTTATCCAAAATTAGAGAATTAAATCCAGCTGCTGGTGCGTCTGATGTATCCACTAATTTAGGAATGATCTGTTATAAGTGTCAAGAGAGCAAATTCAAGAAAATAAGGTGGCCTGATCATGTTTACTGTGTTGGAGGAAAGACTCGCCAAGGCCAATCCTTGAGTCCAGCTACTGAGAACCACACCCAAAAGGAACAGGATTGACCCTCTACTCTGTGCTTGCCACTCCATCTTTCCCAAATCAGAAGCTGGTTCACATTAACCACACCTGAAAGTGTGTGACGCTAAGGAAAATAAATTGAGATAAAAGTGGCTGAACCACCATTATCCAATGAGTAGTTTACTGAGAGTTATATGCTACACACACAAATAAATCCACATAAAACAAAGTACAAAGAATGAGAGACGACTAGCATTTATGCTATTTAGGTGTTTATTTATTTATTTTTTAAAGCATTCTTTTAAATCCTTGGTTCAGAGGAGACTAGATAATAACTTTACCTAGATTTAAATTCATTTCATGTTTTGCCCCTGCCGCCTCCTTCCTGCTTCCCATTCCAGGTAATTTAATAATAGACAGTATTTATACCAGCCAACCCTTCCTTACATTTGACCTTTGCAAGGTGATGGTAGAGAATTCCTAACCCACCTAAGTTTTTCTAAATGTTCACACACCTTAATCATTTGTCACTAGCTCTCATGACTCTTTCTTCCCAGTAGCAATATCAAAATCCATGCCATAGTTGATTATGAGGGCAACAGTTTCCTCCTCTGCCTTCTGCATCTTGTCTTCTCTAAGAGCAGGATGCTACAGGATTCTAGACTTTGGAAGTAAATGGAAAACTCCCAGGTTGAGGGTTACCTGAAAGATCTTCCCCACTATTCAAAAAAGTCTTACATCTGCAACAGCATATGTATTAAATCCTCTTGAGACACCGATAAAAGCTAAGTGCATCTATCTTTCCTCCCTTAAAATTTTGTTCTGTGTAACTTTTATGGTACATATCGTCATCTGATTTACCTTTTCTCAGTGTTGCCTTACATTGAAATAGTAGATTTACAGAATGAATTTAAGTTTGCATATAAATCTATTTCAAAATCAATGCTCAAAATGTGCTTTCTATTTATATAGTGACTACTTGATGTATGTTGATGTACCGATGACTTTGGATGAATGCTTCATCTTTTTATATTTATGTGCCGACTTCAGTGCTAGCTCCTTTGTTAAATGCTAAGAAAATGAAAACAAGAGGTCCTTAGGTATTAGGAGTTATTACCTAAAACCAAAACAATGAAATACTAAAAAAAACTGTGTTAGAAATCAAGAAGTGTGCTACCTGCTAAGTTAGGGTTCATGGGAGTCACACAGCACTCTTGGTGTTAGGGGTGGTGAAACTGACCCCCCTTGAGGGATACTGTGTCACTCAATAGGAAGCATTCAAAGAAATGTCTTTAATTTGCTATATTTACAAATTCAAGGAGTATTTGCACTGCCTTTTTGCTTCACCATGTCATTATTTTGACATATTAATTCTTCCTGCTTTTGCTCCAAAGATCCCTCAGCTTTCTCCCTCACTTTCATCAAGTCTGTTCTCTTATGTCTATTCTTTCCTAAAGAAACTACGCTAAATCACCCCATCTGAAATACCGCCATTAACTTTGCTTTGATGACCCCTCTGACATGGGGTCATTGTGTTAACAACTGCCCGAGTTGCTTTTCAGGAACTTGGAGGCTACTCTGATCTCAAACTTCTTGAAACCACCCTCCTGTCACTTGGGCATGTGCAGGCGTCCCAGTGATGACCTATTGACATCAGAGGGATGAAAACTCCATCCTGAGATCATGCTTCATGCCATCCATTTTCTCCACAGCCACCTGCTGCTTTATTCCATAAATAAAACCTAAACCCTACCTTGGGGGAGGTAGATTTGAGACTTAGGTCTCCATCTCCTCACACTGGCCACCTCATAAATGAACTCTCTTTTGCAAAACTTACAGTTTCAGCGGCTGGCACACTGTGTAGCAGCCAAATGCAAGCCTGGTTCTGCTAACACAGGTTCTCTCAAGTCTCTTCTTACGTGGGCACTAATTCCACTCTTGAAACTTGACCCTCATGACCTGATTACATTCCAAAGGCCCCACCTGCTGATACCCTAACCCCAGACATTAAGATTTTGACATATGAATTTGGGGGGTACAGACATATTCAGCTCATTACATGGCACCACCGTACTTTGCTGAGGGAATGGCTTTCACATGCACTGTTAGAGGTGGGACCATCATTGGTAAAGCCATCTTCCAGAGTATCCTCAATAACAGAGGAAAGTAATTAGAGGGTGTCTTATAAGAACATCACAGCCCCAGGACCACTTTATCCCTTACCCTCCCTGTGCAGCTTCTAGACCAACTCCAAGTACCTCCACAGGATCAATCCCTTCCTTAGCTTCCACCTTCTACTGAACAATGGCTTAAAACATTATCCAGGCAGAAAACACACATATAACCTTCCCAGAAGAAGCAATAACAAAATACATATGGCAGTCTAAGTCTCGATTTCGAGGACAAACTGTTCTCTAAAGGAAACAGAATCTGTAGAGACGGCCTTCAACAATAACACAACAAAGCAGTTTAGATTCTATCAAGTCATAACTTGAGACCTAGCTGGGCGTGGTGGTGCACGCCTGTAATCCAAGCGACTTGGGAGGCTGAGGCAGGAGGATCGCGAGTTCAAAGCCAGCCTCAGCAACTTAGCGAGGCCCTAAGCAACTCAGTGAGACCCTGTCTCTAAATAAAATACAAAATAGGGCTGGGATGTGGCTCAGTGGCCAAGTGTCCCTGAGTTCAATCCCTGGTTCAAAAAAAATAATAATAATAATAACTTGAGACCTGTCCATTCCATCCAGGATTTTCTCAAAACATAATAAAACATGATAAACGATTTTCCAGAAAAGAAGAAAAATATTCCTCAAAGATAGATTTCTCCTTATGAATGTTAATTGTGTGTGGGTGTACACAGTTGTATTGTTACAAATTTACACACACACAACCTATTGGTTGTGTTTCTATGGAGAATCCTAACACACTCCTCTTAGTAAAATACCCCTTATCATTCTTAATGAACATTTTTCCAGATTCTTCTCAAATTGGGTTCAAAATAATTTCTGCATCCAGACTAAAACGAAGGTCAACTTGTTTCTTCAACATAAAGAGCCAACCAAACTTGACATTTCAAGAAGCATTCATGTATGGGGGCCACAGCCTATGAAGAAACAGGTTTACTTATAAAGAAGTCTGAAGATAAGGAAGGAGAATAGGGAAAGAAAAGTATCTAGAGAGATTTTCACGAACAGTTTAAATCACCCACTTCAAATTTCAGGCACAGGGAGATTAGTTGCCTGAGTTGGAAAGAAGACTCTCATATTGATCATGTAGTGAAAATCCTATGTACTGAAGGAAGTAATGCCAAACAAGTAATATTATGGAGCATATTTGATAAATGTGTGTCTCCTAGCAATTTTACATTGTGAAATGAGATTGAAATGCAAGGGAAATGGGATTAATAGCCCCGCTTGAAATGTGGCATCTTGAAAAATGGCTGATGACCATATCAAGTATGACTGCAATTCTTAATAAGCAGCTTTCCATAGAAAGCACTTGTAATTTGTTATTAACTATGGCTAGTTGATGGCACTGGGCTCTTTCATTATTGTTGTTGTCGTCATTTGCATTTTATTATCAAACATTATAGATTGGAAAAACTGCTTAGGAATCTCATGTGGGAGACATTCTGTGATTTCAAATGTAAGTACAAAACATTTATGAGCCCAGTCTTTCTTGAAGAAACCTAGGTAATAAACTAAGTAATCTCACTAGACAGATATAAATTATTTCTCCTTAGCTTCAAGCTTCTTAAGAACCTCTATTTCTTTTTGGTCTGTAAAAATATCTACATCAAGAATTATAATGAAAATGAAACTGTGTTGCCTTTAAGAAACTTAGTGTTATTCCTGGCCTTACTTATGTATTCAACAAATGGGAGCAATTATTATTATGACTCCCACCTATCTGTGAGTGCCGTCAGTGACGGTGATGGACAGAACTCTGAGCTTTTATAAGATTGACACCACCACTTGGGCCTGTTCTGGACTTTAGAGTTGCATTTAATTCTGTGAACGACTGTTTTTCCATATGAGTCATAAATGTGTGTTTGCTCATTTCATTTTGCCCTGGACCATCCACACCACTGCAGTTCTCACTGTTGCCCTCCATTCCAACCCACCTGGACTTCTCGCTTACCATCAAACATGCTCCAAACATGTTCCCAGCCGTGCTCATTCCCTGGTCTCACTGTCAAGACACATACCTAACTCAGTGTCATACACCTGAAATAATTCTCTGTCAAAAGTCTGTTCTTTCTTTGAACCCAAACCAAAGGCTACCTCCTCCTTCATCAAGCACAGACTTTGTTGGTGTGCTCTACTCTTTAAAATAGCTTCAAGATAACTTTGCTCCTACTATGGTGCTCTCCTTGAGGATAGTTTTGTCCCATACATCTTTCAATCTCCTCTATCCTTTGGCATAACATTTTATTTATGTGAAGTACCAAATATTGGTTGAATTCAAATGCAAATTCCAGAAATAAGACAATATTTTAATATATTATGTACCAATCAGGATATGGATTATTCCATCCAATTTGGACTTGAGTTCAGAGCATCTGATTCAGTCAGTGATTATTAATGCTAAATAACATTAGCAGTTGTCTCTAAGTAGGGGGGTCTCACTCATCAAGTACTGGTAGCTATAACTTGAAATATTTTATTTATGACCTGCCATATATATATTTTTTTTCTTAACAAAATTAATATTTTATTTTCATTTTTTATTTTCACAGACTGCATTTTGATTCATTGTACACAAATGGGGTGCAACTTTTTGTTTCTATGGTTGTGCATGATGTAGATTTATATCATTCATGTAATTATACATGTACATAGGGTAATGATGTCAGTCTCATAGTCTCATTCCACCATTTTTCATACCCCCGCACTCTCCTTTCTCTCATTTCCCTCTACGTAATCTAAAGTTCCTCCAATCTTCTCTCACCCCCCCAACCCCCTAACCTGATTATATAGCATCATCCACTTAACAGGGAAAACATTCAGCCTTCGGTTTTCTGAGATTAGCTTATTTCACTTAGCATGATATTCTCCAGTTCCATCCATTTATCTGCAAATGCCATAATATTATTATTCTTTATGGCTGAATAATATTCCATTGTGTATATGTACCACAGTTTCTTTAGCCATTCATCTGTTGAAGGGCATCTAGGTTGGTTCCACAGTCTAGCTATTATGAATTGAACTGCTATAAACATTGATGTGCAAAATTAATATTTTAAAGCTATCTATTTTAAAGCCTGAATTTCTATTGCAGTTCTCTGTGAACTTCAACTATATTAAATCTCATTCAGTTCCTGGCTCTTCTACATTTATTCTTTCCTTCTGCTACTGTCATAAAGTAAAATTAATTGATTTATCATTGGAAAAATTGTTCGTGGATAAAAAGAGAAAAGGAAAAAGAACTTCAACAGTACATTTTCCTGTTTGACTCAGCTTCACATAGAGAATTCACTGTATTTATACTCAGTAACTTGGAAAATCTGACTACTAGTAGTCCTTGGACTTTTATCAGTCTCTGAGTCACTTAGATCACAAAATTTAACATCTGAAAAAACCTCGGAGACAATAGCAACTTTTTTTCCAACCACCCAATAGGTAAGCATAGTGGCTTCTTCGCATGAGCAAAGCCCCTTGATTGTAAGAGAATCACCATAGAGTCACTCCCTTTCCATTCTCCTTCAACTCCTTAATTCTCAATTCTTAAAAAAAAGCAGTCTCCATTGGGGAACAGTACATTTTTAAATACACTCTCTAACTATGCTAACCTTCCACTTAACCAAAAAGAAGAGCAAGCCTCGGAAGCAGACGTTTTAGGAAAACAACAATATACAGAAAGAATTTAATAGGATTGTTTTGTCTGTATTAGACTTATTTTTATCATTGCCACTCTTACCTAAGGATTGGGGTTTTCCATTCAAATTTCTAAAGTACATTTGTCTAAGTAAAAATAGTTACAGGAAATCTTTAAGTGCATAGGAAAACATTAAGTACATAGGGAAAAAAGATTTTAGATAAAAATCATGGATGTTGTTCACCATGACCATAAATGACCAAAGTGTGGGAAAGACTTTTCTAAAGGCTGCTCCACATGTTATCTGGAGAAAGGTCAGGAAAGAAAAATAAAGTCTTTGGACTCAGAAATCATAAATGTGCTCTTAAAAACAGGATTCCACCACACACTGTGGCGCATACCTGTGATCCAAACTACTCAGGAGGCTGAGGCAGGAGGATTCCAAGTTTGCCAGTCTAAGTAACTTAGTGAGACCCTGTCTGAAAATTAAAAATAAAAAGGACTGCTGAGTGGTAGATAACCCCTAGGTACCATAAAGCAAAAACACAGGATTCCTGATTCCTCTCCACATTGGTTTCTTTTTTTTTTTTAACTTTTGTTATTTCCTTTTTCATAGCAGGATATTCTTACTTCAAGTCTCAACTATATCTAGGCTTTCAAGAAAGAAATAATGAAACAATTTCTAACTCATCCAAAATTCTCTGTTAGTTGGGTCAGTTGTGTCATTTTGTACATATTTCTTATGCATTGGATTACAAATTCTAATGTAATTTGTACTTAGAAAATGTCTGGTTAGAGACCACATATTATGCTTAGAAAATATCTGGTTGTAGTGTGTGTATTCATAGGTGCTGACTGATTTCAGCTATGTTCACAACTATTCAGGTAAAGATATATGTGGCTACAAATTATATCAAAATGACATAATTCCATTTTAACCATTACTTTTTATGTGATATAACATAAGACACTGAGAATGGAGTTCAGTGGAAACGGTCCTTACAGGTCTGGTCTTGAATCCATGCCATATCATTTAGAAGTTAGAAGGGACTTGAAAGATACACCAGCCAACTCCTGAATCCAAAAAACTGAAGTCTAAGTATGTTAGGATTGCAAATGATAGTTCCTGAAAAGATCCTAACCTTTTAGAACAAGAAGGGAAAATAATTCATAGTTCAAGCTACTTCTTCACTACAGGATTATTTATTCAATAAATATTTGCTGAAACTTGCTGAATGAACCAGGCATTCAAAATAATTACATGAACTCTGCCTATAAGCTGCTTAAAATCCACAGGCTAATACAAGCTACTATTAGGTAGCACCATGAACAGAATGCTCGAAAGACTTTCAGAGTTGTTTTAATAACAGAAAGCCATATGAAATGTCAGAGTGAGTCAAGTCGTCTAATAGAAATCCCTTATCTTGAGAAAAGCTAATATGATTCTCCCAGAAACTATCTATAAACTTTTTCTTCCAAAAGGTCTGCCAATAACCCAAACACTATGCCAATTCAGGGTGTTTGTTTCTGAAATTTCAAGCCAGCAAGTAGTTCTTTGTGTATAGTGTATTTATTTCAAGAGGTAGCAAATTTACCAACTTCCTGCCTCTGAAGTTGGGTCTGTGGTTATCTGTCTTTTTAATGCTGACAGGAACCATCTTAACATTAACATCATTTCTACTCAAAAACGAATTGATATTCAGTTCAGTTATTCTCATGCCTCTTTTATCACCATCACTCAACAGTTCATCAGACGTTACTTGCAATCTGTTTTTCTGAACACATTTTCTGATCTACACCTTCTAGAACTAATGTGTTCATGATGATGATGTCAATATTTGGGTACTAGGGATTTATATGTAATCTATAAACCATCACTTTCTACTTTCAAATCTAGTTGGTTGTATATCTGAATGACCCATGTCTGCATGTGGGTGTGAACACATATTAGAGATAAATCTTAACTCAAGTTTTGGAAAATTTTTTTTTCTTATTAACATAAACTGGACAACTTGAAAATATAATGAGTCTAAATGGGAGAATAAAATTATGATATTTTTCTCTTTCTAAACAAGATTCCAACTGAGATTATTGTATATAAACAGAGTGAAATAGAAAATTAGGGTAATAGTCTGAACACATTAAAATACCACATCTCAATTAGGTTTCTATTTATTTGTCTAATTGCCTCAATTCTTTAGCATATTTTATTTGTGTATAGTATGCTTAACAAGGAAGTTTTGCCCATACCTTAAAATGACTCAATACATAATCTTGTTATTACTAGTCATTGGAAAGATTTGTTTTACACTTATAAACTTGGTTATTGCCAAAACCAAGATATTTGCATCTGAAATTTTATTATTTAAGGTTCCTTGTCAGTATTTGCCAATTTTTAAAAGTGAAGTCCTAAGATGGTTTCAATGGTGGATACTATGAAATGCTTAAAGAATGAATATCAATCTTTATCAAACTCTTCCAAAAGATAAAAAAGAAAAGAACATTTCCTAAATCATCTGTGAGACCAGAATTAGGTTGACACCAGTTCTATACAAAAATGTCACGCACATGCAGAAAAATCTACAGACAAATATCCCTGATAGGTAGATGGCAGGAATCCATGCCTGACACTAGTAAACTGAATCCATTAGTTTTTCTAAGAATTATACATCATGATTGAGTGGAAATTATTCTAGGAAGACAAGGATGGTTCAACATACAAAAAGTCAATTACCATAATACCTCACATTAATAGAATGAAAGGGGAAAAAACACGGTAATCTCAACTGATACAGAGATAGCACTTGAAAAAATAAAATCCTTGTAATGATAAAAAAAACACATTATAAAGTTAATCAAAGGAAATTTCCTCAAAAAAGATAAAGAGCATTTATGAAGAACCCACAGTTGACATCACAGTCAGCAGTGAAAGACTGAAAACTTTTCCCATAAGATCGGTGACAAGATAAGGGTGCTGCTTTCACCACATCTTCAGCACTGTTCTGGAAATTCTAGCCAAGGCAATTAGGCAAGAAAAGGAAATAAAAGGCATCCAAACTGGAAAGCAGCAAGTAAAACTGTTCACAGAAGAGAAAACATTAAAGACAACATGAAAGAAAACACAACCTATTAGAGCTAATAAATTTGACAAAGTTGTAGAATACAAGATTAACACACAGAAGTAAGTTCTTTCTTTAAACTAGTCATGAAAAATTCAAAAATAAAACTAAGAAAAGCATTTCATTTACAATAGCATGAAATATAGTAAAATATTTATAAATAAATTTAACCAAGGAGGTGTAAGACTATACTGAAGACTACAAAATATTACTGAAAGAAATTAAAGATAAAAATGGTAAGACAACCTCTGCTCATGGATGGGAAGACTTAATGCCATTAAGATGACATTCTTCTTGCTGCATATGGATTTCCAGTTTTCCCAGCACCATTTGTTGAAGAGGCTGTCTTTTCTCCATTGTATGTTTTTGGAGTCTTTGCCTAGTATGAGAAAACTGTATTTATGTGGGTTTGGCTCTGTGTCTTCTGTACTATTGATCTACCTGTCTATTTTGGTGCCAATACCATGCTGTTTTTGTCACTATTGCTCTGTAGTATAGTTAAAGGTCTGGTATTGTGATACCTCCTGCTTTGCTCTTCTTGCTAAGAATTGCTTTAGCAATTCTGGGTCTCTTATTCCTCCAAATGAATTTCATGATTGCTTGCTCTATTTCTATGAGGTCCGTTATTAGGATTTTAATTGGAATTGCATTGAATTTGTATAGTGCTTTTGGTAGTATGGCCATTTTGACGATATTAATTCTGCCTATCCAAGAACATGGGAGATCTTTCCATCTTCTAAGATTTTCTTTCATTTCTTTCTTTAATGTTCTGTAGTTCTCATTGTAGAGGTCTTTCACCTCTTTTGTTAGATCGATTCAGTTGTACTCCATGTGTGTACAATGACCTAAAATTTTTTAAAAAATAATTTAAAAAAAAGATGACATTCTTCAAAATGATCTACAGATTCAGTGTAATTCCTGTCAAAAATCTCAATGGCCTTTTTGGCAGAAACAGGAAAGCTGATTCTAATATTCATATGGAATTGGAAGGGACCATGAATTGTCAAACAATGTTACAAAACTAAAAGTAGTACGTGTAACACATTGCAAATCTTACTACAGTTGTTTTCAGGAATCAAATTGTACTGGCATAAGGATAGACATTTTATGGAATAAAATAAAGTGACAAGAAATAAGCAGGCACATATATTGTTAAGCAATTTTTGACAAGGGCATAGAAAGCCTTCAATGGAGAAAGAATGTGCCTTCAATAATAATACTGAAACAACTGGATATACACAAGCCAAAATATGAAGTTGGATGCTACCTCACACCATCTATATTAACTAAGTCAAAGTGTATCAAATAACTAAATATAAGAGCAAACACTCTAAAAGCAAAGAAAATATAGAAATAAACATTGATGACCTTGGATTTGGCAATGGATTTTTAGATATGACCCTAAAAGTACAAGCAACAAAAAACATAACATCAGAATTTAAACTTTTGTGTGTTAAAAGATAGTAACAGGAATGTGGAAGGACAATGTACAGAATAAGAGAAAATATTTGCAAATTGTATCTGATTAGGGTCCACTATTCTGTGTATTTTATATATATATATATGTATAAAATCACAATTCAACAGCAAAAAGACAAACTAATTTAAAAATGGGAAAAGAACTTGAATAGATATTTATCCAAAGAGGATATATAAATGGTCAACAAGAACAAGGACAGCTGTTCAAAATTATTAGTCCTTAGGGAAATGCAAATAAAAATCACCACTCCATACCACCAGAGTAACTAGAAAAAAAAAAATCCCTGAAAATAGCAAGTGTTGGTGAAGAGGTTGAGAAATTGGAACCTTGTATATTACTAAAACGTAAAATGGTGCAACCGCTATGAAAAATGCTTTGGCTTCATCAAAAAAATTAAACATAGAATTATCATAATACCTAACAATTTCATTCCTCTGTAAATACCTTGAAAGAATTGGAAGCAAGCATTCAAGGGCTTGTACATTAATGCCAAAGTGACATTAACAATACCCAAATGATGGGAAGAAAACACAAACTTTCATCAATAGACAAACGGATAAACAAAATGTTATGCATTTGGAATATTATTCAACTATAAAAAAGGAAGTACTAAAATACGCTATTGCATGAAGGAACCCTGAGAACATTATGTTAAGTGAAAGGAACCAGATAAATATGATTATTTATATGAAATAGATAAATCCATAGGGACAGAAAAGCAAATTAGTGATTACCAGGTCTGTGAAGTAGAGGGACAGAGAGGGCATGGGGGTAGGGGTTCAGTGGGTACAGGGTCTCCTTTGGGCTGATGAAAATGTTTTAGAATGATATAGAGGTGATAGTGGCATTTAATACATTGCAAATGTATTAAATTGTACACATTAAAATGATTGATTTTTATATTGTGAATTGTAACTCAATTTTTAAACCTGCTCATTGAGAATTTTTTATTTTAATTTTTTTCCATATTTTTTGGTGCATTACAATTATACATAATAGTGAGATTTTTTGTTAGATATTCATACATGCACACAATATAATAAGATATGATCTTTATTAAGTTAAATTCAGTTGCATGTCAAAAAACTCTCCATTTCTAAAAATGTCCCACAATTTTTTATCTAAACTCCGCTCTTCCTCGTCTTCATTGATTTTTCTGTTTATTTTCTCACTTTTACTTAATTAAACCAAGATGCAACAAATAGTGAATTCACCAAACCCAAAGTGATCTACAAGACAGGGAACAGAACAGAGCTACCAATCTGAGAAAAGCTTCAAAACGCTAACTGCCATTTCATTATTCACTCATCTTATAGTTTTGCGTTCCATTCTAATTTTATCAATTAAATCCCAGTTTATTTGAATGAAAGCATAGTACCTTTTACTCCTCTTAGGCTTCCTTATCTTATCCTGGAAATAGAGTAGGTATAGTAAAATCTGTTTTTGTTTGATAATCTAACTCGCCTCTATTTTGAAAGTAACTAAATTTAAACTGGAATCTCTTACATCCATGGAAAATGTTTTGGCATGTTTTTAAACTTTTGTTCAGAAAATTTTTGAAAATAGGAATAGATCTACACTACCGTGACCTGAATTGGCCAGAACACTTACTTAGACAATGGAAATTTTTAAGGTCACTTCTCATGTATAGTATTACTAAAGAATTATTGACTTAGATATTTAGCCTTTAAAATCATTCTCCTTCAGAAGCTCTAAAATCACTTAAGCAAAACTAGAAACACCCTTTATGAAATCAGCAGATTTATTTACACATTCACCTTCTTAATTCTTCAACATGTCTTTGAAACACTAAACTTGACAGTTTTTGAAAAGGCACCTTGTTTCAACATAAAACTATGAGAACACCCATAACATGACTGTTTCCTTTCAAAAGAAGGAATGCAGGGGAATTTTTTTTTTCTGTTTAAACAAATGCTATTGTTTTATTGCCAATTTTTCTTTAAAAGTACTCATTAATGAATCCAGCAACCTTATTAGGTATTTTTAATCAGTGAACAACACTGTCAGAACTTGTTATAAATTCTTCTGCCCTATGCAAAGGCTCCTTCATCTCTAGTCATTCTTTGAACGTGGCAATTTATTTTCAGAATGTTGCTTTCATGTTGCATAGTTCATTATGTCAGGGTAGAATTTTCTTAAAACAGAAAAGTTTCTTCAACTTCATTTTATTAAATTGGTGATAGATTCACACTACATCATCTCAGTATTTTTCCAACTTGTAAGTCTGTTAAATGGCACATTAAATATTAACTCTGTTCAGTTGTTGTTCAGTTGGAAATTCCAGCCCACACAGAAAAAGATCCTCTTCCCAGAAAGAAATCATTCTGAAGTTCATTTAAACACTAACAAATGATATTCCATTTATTTGGGATGTTCTAGTGTGTTTTGTACCATTTTGGCTTTCAAAAGTTTCAGCTCAATTATTAGAACATATTCTCCAAAAATGTTTGAATTTTTAAAATGCGCAATTAATTTGTTATTGCAAGAAACATAAAACTAAAATGTGACCTGAAAATCAACTATAAAGAAATTCAAAATGCTGGATGTGCAAACTGGAACCTAATAGAACTGTTTTATACATGGATCCTCAAACGATTGTTTATTCCTTCAACCTGGGGACATAGATTTTCTATTTTTTGCTGCTTCAGTTCACAATCATCTCTCTGTCACCTAGGGTATGATCATGGTGTAAATAAAAACAAACAAAAACAAAGTTAAGTTTGAGAGTCTGAACCTAATATTTCAACAAAATGCTTGATGACCTTTCTCATTCCCTCAAAACAAAATGAGTTTGACAAATTAGAATTTAGGCAATTCATTGTCATTCACTTAGTCACAGAATACTTAGGTGGTGTGTTCTTTCCATGTAATCAATTTATATTAACTGTTCTGGGGAATATAAATGAAACAGAAGATGTGTTCTCTGCCTCCACTGTACCAGTTATATAATTATTGTCCTCTGTATAAACACTGGTTTGAAGTGGATGCTAATGAATCATGGAAAAAGGAGTAATCTTATTCCTAAATATAAATTTTGCGTAGGTATTTTCATCAAGTAGACCTTAATTTAAAAAGATGAAAATACTAACTTAATCATCAAAGGGTATAAAAATTACCCCACCAGCTGATCTTGGCTCCAGAAGACATCAACCTTTCCTAGAATATGTAGACCTCTCCTCTTTCTGGTAAGCCTTTAACCTTCCCAAAAGAAGTAAACTTCCACATTGCATACTGCTTAAAATATTTTACCTTGAATGTTATAAACTAGCAGTCCTTCAATGCCAGGTAAATAACATACCATCAATCAACACTAGCGATGAAAGTCAAGTGTGAAAAGGCACTAAGACACGCTGCATTTATAAGAAGCTGAGCAACCATTTCATCATTTGTCTTTGACAGATGTAGCAACTAGTAGCAGCTACAACAAATTGAGGGGTGGAGGAAGAGGGGAAAGAGAAAGAACTTCAAAACAGGCAATATCAAAATCATCAAGGCGCTACAGAAAAAAAAAAAGATTTTCTTTTTAAAAAACAAACTAGGAAGGGTAGCCATGCTTTAATTAAAATCAATGAATCTTTGGATGTGAAGTTTATTTTTTACTATAAATTATAAAAGACAAGAGAGTGCACAATCTGCAAAAAACAGAGACCATGTCTCAAAATTTTTAATTCATCCTATCTATAAGTTTCACTTTATTTCTGTTTAGGTCAGCTTTTCATTGCTGTGACAAGTATCTGAGAAAAACAACAACTTAGAGGAAGAAAGATTTGTTTTGGCTCACAGCTTCAGAGGTTTCTGTCTGTGGTTGACTGGTTGCATTGCTTTGGACCTGAGGTAAGCAGAATAACATGGTGGAAGGGGATGGCAGAGGAAAGCTTCTCAGCTCATGGCCACCAGGAAGCAGAGAGAGAGAGAGAGATAGGTAGGAAGGGTTCAAGGACAAAATGAACCCAACAGTGATCTGCTTCCTCCAACCCTGCCCCACCATCTACCCACACCTTCTAGTAATCCATTCAGCTACCAATGGATTAATCCACTGATGAGCCCAGGGCTCTCAAGATCCAATCACTTCCTAGAAGCTCCACCTCTGAACACCATAGCATTAAGGACCAGGTCTTCAACACATGACTTTGGGGGTCATTCCAGATCCAAACCATAACAATTTCTAATGTAGTTTGTCAATGATTCCAGTAACAATATACTGTCAGAATTAGAAATGTTTTTCTAATCTCAGACACCTCATTCTACCTCTAGCACACCCTGATAAGATAACATCACACAAACTATGGTCATTACAGAAAAAATTCATATCACCAAGCATGTATTTTAAATAATACAAGAAAAGTAATTGTCATCCATCCAGTTCATGAATTGTGAATTAGAAAAGAACTAGAAATATCCATTCCATTTAGACATTGGGGAAGCAGCAATAGATTATCAATGTTTCAAGGTGTAAATCTGTGTTTTAAAAAAAACCACATTTCAAAGCAATTAAATAAAATATGACTCCCTTTGTATTTTTTGCATTCATCTTTCAAATTCACTGAAAGAACATGACTGAGAAATTTCTTATAATTTCTGCAGGGGCAAAAAATAAAAAACAAAAGGAACCCACCATGCAATTCTTTCATAGTCTATTTCCCTTAACAATGCCTGTTTTCATGTTTTATCCATGACTTAAACTTTTGGAATATATGGTCCACCATAAACTGGAGAACTTGAAGATGAACTTTTTTAAGAACAGAATCAAAGACATTCATGGGCAAAGTCTATATTTCTGCTGAGAATCTTGGCTTAGGACCAAACACCTAGAGTTCCTACCTGCAAAGACAGAACTCGCCACAGAAGTAGATGCTAAAGGAGATGTTTGAACTTGGGCCAAGAGAGATAATAGAGCCAGGGAACAAAAGGCGAACTCTTAATCCAAAAGGCCTACTGCCAATTACTCTTTAACAGTACAAGTGAGACAGTTCATATATAAACACATTCATGAACAAAAATGCCAAAAGGAATTTTTGCTTCCAGTATTGGGGATAGTATGAAATAGACAGAAATGAAGAAGGAAATTTATAGAAAAGAAAAAGGAACTTCTTCCTTTTCAAAAAATCTGACAATGCCTTCAGTCAGAAAATGATTAGCATACTGTGGACATATCACGGCAACAGGAAGGATTTAGAGATAAAATATGATACCTAAATGCAACAGAAGTCCCACAACACTTTTATGAGATGTAAAGCCCACAATCTTGGGATGAGTACATGCATTCAGTCATGAGCCATTCAAGGTCAAAGTCAAAAGCTAATTTTAATTAACATATTTGCAGTAATGTTTCATACTTTGAAGATTAAGCACATCGTGACATTCCCAAGTATTAGTTCTTACTTAAATCAGAACAAAATGATCTTTAACACAATTATTTCACAAGCTACTCATAAGTATAATTGCTATTGTGCTAAAAGGTGTGAATATGCCAAGTGCTGAGAACCGGCCCCACACTTTCCGGGACTAAAAGCTATTGCTACCCACTTCTCAACGTTTCTTTTGTGCTCTGTCTTAAATGAAAACATGAGGATATGCAGGGAGGACTTGCTTAATGTTTTTGCCCTAGTCATTTTATTTAAATTCATTTGGCATAAGCCAGAACTTTGAAATTGATACAAACAATTCTGCTTTCATTACTCTTGCCAAATTTTGGAGAAAATCAATGAAATTGATTATTTTCTACCATGAAGTTTTTTGTTTTTTTTTTTTTTCTCTTTTCCTCCTGTGAATGTGCCAAGAAGAAAACAAACATAATCATTTCTTCTCCTACAGAGGACAAATATAAGTTTTCATTTCTGTAACTTGAGTTGTATAATTTTGGGGTAAAGGATACAATCCATTTGTGAGTATGGTATTGAAAATGTTTTACCATCCATCAGATTCCCCATGCTCAGCACGATTGATTTTGTTGTTAGATGAGTCTGTTTTGCCAGGGCTGCTCTGTGCATTGTGGAATACTTACCAGCTTCCTGGCTTCTACCCTCTACAGTCAGTGATATCCTTCCCCTGTTTGTGACAATTGAAAATTGCCAAATATTCTCTAGGGGACCAAATCATGCCAGTTGAGAAACACTATTTCAATGAAACTTTTTTAAAGGACAAAAGTCTTTATTTCTATAATGAATTTCTTATGCTTTGCACTTGAATTAAAACAGAAACTATATTATATATAATTAAGGAGGTAAAAGGAAAGAGCAAAGTAATATGCACACCTTCACTTCATTGGCCCCAAATCAGGTGACCCAAATGGCCCATCTGCTCCCCTACTCCTTCATCCCCAAAAACAAATGGAATTACATCCCAGGTAAGAGCTCTAAGGTGGGATATCTAAGACAAAACTTCTTGTCTTAGACTTGGAAAAATTATTACTGAGGCATTGCCCCAGGAGGAAACTGAAAGAAAGGGAGGGAACGGAAAAGACAAGGGTAAAGAGCCAAGCAGGATGTGGTTTTCATTGATCTAGTTTTAGCCTGTCCTAGCTGAGCTCTGGAACATAAATATTGCACCATAGATTTTGACTTTTCGAGAATACGTCACTCCTGGAGCCAAGGAACTGGCTACAGGCCATGAGGAATGGCACTCTCACCTCTTGGGCAAGGCAGCACGCATGGCCAAGAGCGGTTCTTCAAAATTTGCTTCTGCTGACCCTTAGCAATCAACAACGCACTCAGAAGATGGAAGGTCAAATCCATATAGGAATCTGGGGCACGGACAGAGTCCACTACAGATGACTTTCTGGAACAGCAAACATGCATTCCTCCAATAGACCTTTCCCTGCTCACTGCTGAGCACCACAATGGAATTAGAGAGCCACTGCTTAGAATGTAAGACGTTGCATCGTAGCAGACCATGCTCTTATATAGGAAAAATCATAGTCAAAAAAGAAAAAAAAAATTCTGAAGATTTTTGAGTAACAACAATTTGATTAACCCATTGGTTATAATAGTTTCTTATTATATCTTATCTAATTATATATTCTTTCTCACTATCATAAGTACAGGAATCCTTTGAAACTAAACAAGAAAGTTCATCTCTTCATTTTTGTGGCAAACAGCTTACAAAACGTTAATTATAAAAAAACTACAAAATTATTTTTGCTATTAGATTCAATAATTGTTAAAAATTGAATTCAGAGGTTTTCTCTTTTTTAAAAAATATTTTTAGTTGTAGATGGACACAGTACCTTTATTTTTATGTGGTACTGACGTTTGAACCCAGTGGCCCATGTGTGTTAGGCAAGCTCTCTACCACTGAGCTACAACCCACCTCTCCCTGACAATTTTTTTAGCATTCTATAGAGTTGTTTGTTTTCCCAAAGCATTTGGAGAAAACAGCAGGTCTTAAATTATGTCAGTTCAGTGCTTCACCTTTGAGTCTTAAAAATAATTGAAGACCACAAAAGTTTTTTAATGAGTATTATATCTAATAATATTTACTGGACCAGAAATTAATACTGAGACTTCTAAAAATATTTATTGTTGTTTATATAAAATAACTAAAATAACTCATTGCATGTTAATGTATATTTTCATTTAAATGAACATCTTTTAAATACAAGAACAGCAACATTGTTTTACATGTTTGCAAATCTCTTTAGTGTCTAGTTTATTAGAAGAGTTGCAGAGTTGTTTTGATTAATCTGTATCGATAACATCATCCTCACACAGATATGTACGAAAAGGAAAAGAACGTTTTGATTGCTTTTTCAGATAATTGTGGATAGTTTTCTTTACTACACCAAAACTTGCCAATTAGTAGTTTTCACAGAGAGCTGCAGTGTGGATTCTGAAACAATATTGGTGGATTTTTTTGTGTGCTCTCAAATACTAAAATCCACTGCTCTAGCTTACAACTTGAATGGGTCGTTTTTACTCTGGCATGATTTTGCCATATCATGCATTGACATTTGGAAAATAGTGTTTATTGAAATATGTAGATCTTCCAAATATTGACATATTCCATTAATCAATCATGACAAGAAATTCACATTATACTATCACCACTGATCTTATTAGAAAAGTCTGTACTAGGAAAAGTTCACAGGGCAGAAACAAATTTTCCAAAACTTCAATTTTTTTCTGGGAATAAACAAAATAACAACCATATTTAATGGCTTTCCTTGAGATGAGAAGCTCACTTTATTTTCAAGAAAATGTCTACCAAATAGTCAGTTTGTCTGAATACCACAATTTGTCCTCAAACAATTGCCTGAGGACTTTTCCTTAGGACACCTGCTATAATCAGTTAAGTAGAAGAGCTTTATTTATACTTAGCTATTCTTCCAATAGAAATATTTTTTAAACGTGCACTGAGGGACCAAGATTAATAAAATTAATACTTCTTACTGCTAATCAAGAATAGCCTTATGTGAAACTAGTAGCTTGCTTTTGGGTTTGTTTTGCTTTGCTCTTTTGCTTTGTTCCAATGCACAATGTGGGTAGCAATGAAGACTGCATTGACTACCACCATGGTTTCCTGCTACCACCTCCATTCATGCTTAGGTGCCAACAGTTTTACAGATCACTGCTTTGGCAGCATCAATATAAAACCACAGTGTAAAGGCAAACAATGTGTTGGTATTACCATAAAAATAGTTTGACTTCACAGATCTAGTGAAAGCTACTTAGAAGTCCTCAAAGGGCCACAGATCACACTTCGAGAAACTCTATGATAGACAAACCTTCAGAGACCTTCTCCCCTGATTTTCACTGTGCCCTGATACATTGGCTTTCTACATAAGGGCAATTCCAACAAGGAACTGGACAACAGAGTTCAGAAAATTAGAATTCAGTAAAAGTTCTGTCTTTGTTCAACCTTCAGGGCCTAAATCTCAAAGAAGAGCTGCCTTCCAGACTTTTGTTTCAATCTCAGATATTTTTGTAAAGAACTAATTTCAGGTAGGAAGAGAAGGATGAGAAACAGAGTATTTGGAGGGGATATGCAGGAGGGATGGAGATGTTGAAATCAGGACTATGCAAAAATGTTTATTTAATATCTCAAATATTTGACTTAGTAAAAAGTCAATTACTCTTGTGGTCATATCCAATCCTACTATTCTCTGATTGCAAAGAGTGGAAACATTTATACAATTACCTTTTCAATCAGAAGGATCCGTTACCAGTTAAAATTTGAGTAGCACCTAAGAAACAGATGAATATGGCTAAGTCCTTTTGCATCCTTGTCAAGCATAGGACATAATATTGTTATCTCCACAGGAGAGAAGGGGCTCCAAGGAAATGTCTTTATATCACATTTAGGAATGATTAATCCCCCAAAGACTCCTTGATACTCCATACACTGCCAATATAGTCTTTCCAGAAATGTTCATTAAATCTTTCCTGTGTATGGAAGAAAATAAACTATCTTGTGTGGAATTTATCTTTATTAAAATACAGTGAGTTTCTTTTTGACTCAGCCTGAAGCCTTGCTATGCCCAAGTAAGTAGGTCCTTGAGTTGATTTCCTTGCCAAATCTATCCACAGTATTTCAGCTATCTTTGCTTCATTGCACACTGGAAAAATGTGTGCAGAATCATAGGTGAACTGTTATAGCAGGATTTGTAACATTTATGATGTGGATTATATTTTAAAGTGGTTCCACAGACGTGTGTTAGGGGAATTACTGCAAAGCTAAGAAATAAGACTCCTGAATCTACAGTCGATAAATTCTATGTAAAATTAAATGGAAGAATAAAAAGTTATAATAATGTAGTAAATGGTTTCCAAATTGTACACAGAAAATATAATCACTGAAGAAAAGCATTTTGTGTATTCAAGTATAAGATAAAGTTGTAAAATTCAGAAATTATGCTTTCTGATATTAAATAAACCCCTTGTAATCTAAATGGCAATGTATTAAAGAACATAAAGAGAAAATTTTCCTTAATACATGATATTATTAGCACTCAGCATCTTATACTTGAAATTCCTTTATTTATCCAACTTAGAGAACCAGGGAAAGCTGATCTTGCTTTGTGATGTGTTTTTCAACCCTCCAGTCTCTCTACTTAATATCAGGAAAGGGAGGATAAGAATATCTCTTTTCCATCATTTCAAATAAAAATTGGACTTTCTTAAATATGATCTATTTCAGAAAAAAATTTAAACTAGAATTGTTTTCTTATTTCTTTTCTATTTGCAAAGGCAACTGAAGACTAGATGTCTATGGTATAACTTGAAAATGAAGTTACATATAGAACTTCATTTATATTTAGCTTGTTAAATATGTATTTAACATATTCATCAACATTTTACTTTTTACTTATAATCAAGAGCATTCTTATTCTAAATTAGGCATATGCAATCTCATTTGAATCTTTCGATATTGCAAGTCTTGGCAATCTCTCTGTGGAAAAACATCTTTCTCCTAACAGAACATTTCTTCAACTATTTTCTAAAGGTCTCACATTGAAATTGATTCAACAAGGACTATCACAAGTTTATAGATAGAGGATCACATGGTCTCTAGAGCATTCTTCAAAAGAAGACCCAAACACAGTTCTTGAAAGCCTCTCATTTTCCCAAGAGAGTGCACCTAACTGGTTCTCATGTGAATACAATTTAAAGAAAAGAATCTCTACCGAGTTAACCATAATGTTACTAAAATAACTGAGTTAGTAAAGAAATAGAAATCCCTTTTGTGAAGGATATTAATGGTTTTTATTATATATCTTGACTCTATATGTCTTGGTAAGCTTGATAAAATAGTGTTTCTTCTGGTAGATCCATATTTGTCACAAGAAGGAAGTACAGAAAAACATGATTATCACTGTTCTTCCATGTCATAAAAATCTAATAAATCACCAAATTAGCAATTTCATCTTTATAATTTCAAAATGTAATGTGACTAAATCTCAATTTCTGCTTTATTGAGATCATTGTCACGCTATTATCAACACATGATCCTAAAGACCTTTCTTAAAAACAGTACACTTATTTCCATTCAAAGGCCCACTACAGTGGAATCTCAAAAATAAAAGAAAGATATATAGTCTAAGCACAAAGCTATTCATTGCTGTTCCAAATCAGGGTCTTAATTCACTTGGGGACATTAATTGGAATGATATAAACACCATGAGATAATATTCTGGAGGACATCAACAGAATAACTAGCTTGACCCTAATTATACAATATAATTAAATTAGAATACCATTGGATAAATCAAAATTAAGACATTGTCTCCAGAAAATTAAAAGAGAAGGAAAGAAGGTCACAACAAATGATCATTGAACCATGACAGGTTATACAGGACACATCTTCATGTTCAAAGTCAGAAGAATGAGCCCTCCACCTTAATAGTACCTGCAAAGCAACACAAAATCACATCACTCAATTTTCTTCTGCCAAAAAATCTAGACAAACAGGAATCAGTTTATGTGGTTAATCTCATGTCTATTCTTTGTGAATTTAAAAATGTCTTATGCAATTTAAACTAACGAGATCTGTCCAGGGACTCTCACTCTCACTATGTATTTGAGCATTCATTGTCCTTTCCTGGCTGAGGTCATTCATGCACACGTGCATTTCATGGTTATCCATTTTTGGAGGAAGAAGTTTCTCAACTGTATTAAAAATTCCTATAGAAATGTTGTCACAATAAATGGTATCTTTTAGGAATATTTTTTTTCTTGTCACCGTGGCTACAGTAAAATTCATGTAAAACACATTTTGCTCCTACATTCAAAATTTGGCCAACACCAATATAGGTTTTTCAATATTCCCTTACAAACACCGATTTATTAAATAAGTGACAATTTTTTTCACTGTTATAGGGTTTCTAGTTATATTTTAAATGCAAGTCTAGTTTGGTTTCCAGCAATCAATTCTATTTTTTGTGTGAAGGACAATGAAACATATACATACACATGTGTGTGTGTGTGTGTGCGCGCACATGTGTGCTTATCTTATCATTAATGTATTCTGTAAGAACATTCTGCAAGAAAAAAGGAATAAAGTATAAATAGTAGAAAAAAAGTTCTACTTTTTAAAAAATCATCATTTATAGACATTTCTCTAGATATTCAATTCAAGAAAAATACATCTTTATACAAACTATAAGCATTCATCAATATCATCAGAAACTCAATATCAGATGAAAATCAATAGTTTTCAACAATGCACTAATTTTGAGGTGAGGGGTACCAGGTATTGAATTCAGGGGCACTCAACCACTAAGCCCACCCCAGCCCTGTTTTGTATTTTATTTAGAGACAGGATCTCATTGAGTTGCTTAGTGCCTGACTTTTGCCAAGGCTGGTTTTGAACTCACGATCCTCCTGCCTCAGCCTCCTGAGCCACTGAGATTACAAGCATGCACCACCGCACAGAGCTCAATCCACTAATTTTAATCAGAAAATGTAACAGACAAATAAATTTTATTCACAAAATCAGCAAAAACAATGAAAAAATGACAGATGATTTTAAAGAGAGTAGAAGTTCTAATTTTTACTAATGAAAAACAGAAATGGGCAAAAACATTTTGACGGACAAAACTCAATATTATATGAAACTCAATTTTTCCATTTCAATTGTAAGTTCTATGAAAGCTTTAACTCCACACAACATTTTTCTAAGTGGGCTGGCAAGTTATAGTTAGGTTCATCTATAAGAGAAAAACAAATGAATGTAGTGAAAAAATATAAACAACAAGCACCATGACTGAGGACACGACCTACCTCATATCAATATCAAGTTCTGAGAATTAAACAATAGGTAAAGAGATCAAAATCCCCTGGAGAGAGACCAACAATAAATCCAGATGTATATGGTTTTGGACTATAGTATAGATGGCAAGTGAGTAGGAAAATGCCTGTACTCACTGTATAAATTAGAACTGTCCATTTGTATAACAAAGAATGTCACTAATTCACATCATGCTCAACAAGATCTAAGTGTTTTAAAAGTTAGATGAATTCATTCTCGACACCTTTTATACAACATAATATCTATACTTAACAATATTGCATTGTTCACTTCAAAAATGGTTAAGAGAAAATTCTCACATTAAGTGTTCTTACCACAAATATAAGCATGAGGAACCCAAGGAAACTTGGGAGATGTTTGGTATGTCTGTTAAGTTGGTCATGGTGGTGGTATCACAGATATTTTACTGTGCCCAAATTCATCAAATGGTACACACCAAATATATGCAGTTCTTTATATATCAATTAGAACTTAAGGCTGCTTTAAGACACATATAAATAAAGATACTATCAAAAGTTTTAAGTAATAGACAACAGATCAGCAAACACTCTTTGGAATGCACATAATAGATGAAAAAGTAAATATCAAAAAATAAAAGCTTCTACAAAAAATAAGCCAATAACTAAGCATTTGTTAAGCAAAAAAAGTAACTCAATGGAGCAGCATAATGAAGATACAAAATCAAACCATATAAAAAGTACACTCAACCATAAACACATTGAAAATGTTTAGCCTTGCTAGTAATCACATATGCAAGTTAAAACAATGAGATGTAGTTAGATTTTTTTTAAACTCTTCAACTTGACAAAACTTGAAGATTTATAATATCTGGTGATTCTGGGAATTAAAAGCAAAAACTCTTAAAATAACAGTTGGCTCAAACAGAATTTGGAACATCAACTTAAAAGGCTAATTTAAGAATATTTACCAAAATTAAGAATATGTCATCTCTTCATCTCAATAATTCCACTTCTAGGAATTTATCTTACAGAAATACTCGAATGGGAGCCCAGCCAAGGTCTGGGCAACACCAATGCAGACAATGAAGCATTGTTTGTGATTATAAAAAAACTGAGACTGACACAATTTACCCTTTTATCTTTTAAAATATATTTTTTAGTTTTAGGTGGACACACCTTTATTTCATTTTTATGTGGTGCTAAGGATCTAACCCAGGGCCTCACATGTGCTAGGTGAGCACTCTATCACTAAGCCATAACCCCAGCCCCTGTTTACCCATTTTAATATGAAGTTTTATTAAACTTTTGGTATTTCCACACAGTGCAATACTTAGTCATCATTGAGAAAATCTCATATGAGAAGATCACTAAGATTTACTGTTACAGACAAATGGTACAGAATAGACACAGAGACAAACCCACATGTCTAAAGTCATTTGATGCTTGACAAAGGTGCCAAAAATACACATGGGAGAAAAGATAGCCTTTTTAACAAATTGTGTTGGGAAAACTGGTTATCCATACGTAGAAGAATGAAATTAGACCTTTATCTCTCACCCTCCACAAAAATCAACTCAAAATGCATCAAGGACCTAGCAATTAGACCAGAAACTATTCCTGGAAGAAATGTAGGATCAAGACTCCAACATATAGGCACAGGCAATGACTTTCTCAGTAGAACCCCTGAAGCTCAGGAAATAATGCCAAGAGTTAATAAATGGGATGGCATCATATTAAAAAGTTTCAGCAAAGTAAAGGAAATAAGAATGTGAAGAAAGAAACCACAGAATGGTAGAAAATCCTTGCTAGTTATTCTTCTGACAGAGGATTTGCATATGAAGAATTCAAAAAATAATCCAATTAACAAACATGCAAATTAATTAAACAGACACTTCTCAAAAGAAGATTCAAATGACCAACAAATACATGAGAAAATGTTCAACATCATTAACAATTGGGAAAAATTTAAATCAAAACTACACTGAGTTGGGAGGCTGAGACGGGAGAATCACAAGTTCAAAGCCAGACTCAGCAACTTAGCGAGATCCTGTCTCAAAATAAAAAATAAAAAGGGCTGGGGATGTGCTCAGTGGTTAAGCACCCCTGAGTTCAATCCCTGGTAGTGGTGGTGTATACTGCAGAAATTTTATCTCACACCAGTTGGAATGGCAGTCATCAAGAATACAGACAATAATGAATGCTGGACGGGATGTGGAGAAAAAGGAACACTTTTACTCGATGGTGGGATTGTAAATTAGTATAGTCTCTATGGAAATCAGCATGGCAGTTTCTCAAAAGACTGGGTAGGGAACCACCAAATGACTCAGCATACCACTCCTTGGTATTTACCCTAAAGAATCAAAGTCAGCATACTAAAGTGATCCATGCACACCCATGTTTACGGCAGCACAATTCACAACAGCCAAACTACAGAACCCGCCTATGCTACAGATGAATGGATAAAGAAAATATGGTATATATACACAATGGAGTTTTATTCAGTGGTAAAAATGGAATTATGTCATTTGAAGGTAAATGGATGGAATATGAGACCATTATGTTAAGTAAAAAAGCCAAACTCAGAAGGTCAAGGGTCATATATTTTCTCTCATTTGTGGAAAATGAGATAAAAAGGAAAAGAAAATGAGAGGAAAAAGGAAAAGAAAGGTGTGCATGTTGGGGTTGGTGGGGGGGTTGCATGCAAAGCAAAGGGAGAGCAGCAGAATAGAGGAAAGGGACCAGTGAGTGGGAGGTGGGGGTGGGGGGGATGGGGAAGTGTTGGGGAGGGATATTGGTCAAATTATACTGTTATATGGTAGGCATGCACTAATATGTAACAACAAATCCCACAATTATATATAATTATAATGCACCAATAAAAATGTGGGAAAAAATGCATTCGGAAAAAAAATTTACTATGTTAAAGAAAGTTATTACATAAATAATGTCTCGAATATGGTGCCCTGATTAAAATATGTCTCTATGTGTATCTATGTACATAGGGGTATTACTTTAGTCCACCAGTGTTTATTACAGGTATCAAGAAGGAAAATAGGCACACAACAGCAAGTAAAACAAGTTTCCTCCACTGGGACTTCACGAGTTTACAAGGCAGAGAGCAAGACGTAAGGCAGACCATGCAAAGTAAAAGAAACAAAATTATTTTACTTAGTTTTATGAAGGATGCAAACAACATATTTTGATTAAAAATACCTGGGGTTAAGTGGACCAAACCTTCTTCCTTTAGGTTGGTTAGAAAAGGTTCCTCTCTATGAGTTGACAAACAAAACTAATAATTTAAAGACCAGTTATTCAAAGACATAGGAGTCCAGAGGCAAAGAGAGATGATTCTGAAACAAGCAGTTGAGACAGAAGCCAGGAAGGCAGTGACAGAATTATGGGCAAGTTTGACCCCAGGAGGCATAGTATAATCAAGTTTTGCTTCTGAGGGGAAGAAGCATGAACCCATGGGATGAGCTGGGGAGCACACAGGGACTTTCCCATTTTACTTTGTGAAATTCTTTACTGCTTGAGTCTTTTACTAAGAGAATGGATTCATGTATTAACTGTTATCAAAATAACAATTACTGCCATTACACTATAAAATACAAGACTGGAGGAAACAATAGGAGTCATACACATGGTTCAGGATTCTGACCCAGGGACTAAAATGTCGTCTCATAGTTTCATCTGACTTTCTGATGGTGTAAAGAAAAAGTGAATTAAATGTCTAGTACTTTCTTGAGGGCCCCAAAGCAATACCTTCCTTGTCACAAATGGCATACTTCCTACTTATGAAATATTCAGAAATATTCTATTTATGAAAATGGAAACATAACTGGGATGTAACTAATTTATTTAATATGCAGGTCTTGGTATTTTTGTTCTCAGAATGGTGTGTTATCTCTAGAGTCTGTGGTATCCCCCTTTTGTTCAAAGGAATCGTATAGTTAGAAATTTATGTTAATATTAAAAGATGGTAAGGATAGGTAATAAAATTCCAGAACTAAAAGTGACCTTAGAGATGCCTTTGACACTATCCTTTTAGAGATGAAAACTGAATCTTGAAGGAATAAACATACCCAAAATACATATATAGCTAGCTGTGGACCAGTCAAGAACTAAAACCCACATGTTCTGAATTAATACTGAGTCTCATTTCTGATGTATAAAGATATATCTTCATGTCCAATGTAGCTGTAGTACAAGGAATCAACATGAAGAACTCAGTTTTCCAAGTGCACTAAAAGACAGATGTATGGTTTTATACATTTTTAAAACATGTATAAAAAGGTCCTGAGAGTACAATCCTAAATTCTGAGGGTACCCACCACCACTTTCTTGTAGAGTATGTCCCTTACAGCACTCTACCTGGTGATCTTCTCAGAGACAGAATGCTGATTGAGGGTAACACACTATTAGATTTCTTTGCTCTCCATCCAAAGCTGTGACCAAATGCTGGAGCAGACAAAGAGAACAGAATCAATGATGCTGCATTCAGTTGCACTGATGTGGTGGAAGCAGAGAGAGGAGCATGATGGGTGGAGGAGTCTACCAGGTGGACAGCCAGAGGAAAAGGCTTGGCAATGAGACACACAGAGTTTGGAAAACAACACACAACCTGAAACCTATCCATCTGTAGTGGAAATATTTTAGCTGAATGTCATTTAGTTGAATGGTTTTACAAGGTTAATGTATGTGACACACACCCACGGCAAAGGAGATCGGACCACAGCAATGAGTGAATAGTCAGTCATACAGTCTGACTCAGAAGCTGAGATAAGATCATCCTTTCTCATATTTTACCTTTTCCAGCTCTAACAAAACTGTTAAAAAGAAAGTTAGCATGAACATAAGCATAAGACAGAAATGTATTCTGGGCCACATGTTCATTCATTCATTCTTCAACAAAGAGCATCAGCCATATGGCTGGTATTGGGTAAGCACTGGGAACATAGGACAGGTGCCACATGAGCCCTTGCATGGTTTATGGATGTAGGAAAAACAGAAAATCAAATGTGCAAGAATAGATGTGTGCAAAGAATTAATGATGAGGAATTGTAATATATATATGTATGTATATACATGTGTATACATACAATATATATATACATATATATATGTAGTAGTCAGGCTTTAATTTATTTATTTTTGCAGGGGGATGGGGTGGGAGAAGTAAAATAGTTGTGAAGAGGAGAATAATAAGAAAATTTTCAAATAAACAAAAAGAGCAAACACAAAGAGCAAACACAAAAGCCTGGAAGCTAGAAAAATAATGGCACAGTCAAAAATAATAATATTGCTATATAATACTTTGCAAATATTTCTAGATCAGTGATAAGTCAAAAGTAATAATAATATTGCTACATAATACTTTAGAAATATTTCTACATCAGTGACAATAATCATGCTACTAAACTTTGTAGGCAATATGTAAAATTTGTGATCCTTACTGCTCAGTAAGTATATTTAAAGAATGCTAGCATATTCCTTCTTTGAAAAACCGGGTCATCCTAGAGCAATCAAGAGGTTTGACCTGACTTCATATGCATATGAACACACACACACACACACACACACACACACACACGTGCACACATGCATTATGTTAGGACCAATAATGTGTAGTTAGAACCAATTCTAGGCCTAACATCTGTTCAGGATAACTCAGATTCCATAGTCAACTAGATTCATACCAAACTCAGCTGAAAAAATTGTAGCCAAGACCCCCACATCAGTCAAAAATGAAAAATATCCCAAAAATAAATATTTATGAAAAGTCCTTTGTACATAGGATTATTCCTTTCCAAGGATTTGCAGGGGACAATGACAAACCAGACATAGAATCTTGGAAATGAGTCAAAACTAGCAAGAGCCTGAGAGTCAAGAAATGAGACTGGGAAAAAAAAAAAATGAGACTGATTTAAGTAGGATATTTACCCCCTGCCTTCTATTGTACACAGATATCTTCAAAATGAGATTTTCTACATAAAATTCATTTACTTCCATGCTCCTGTTTGCCAATTGTTTGTGCCAAGAACATATGTGCTCATGAGGGATTGAGAGGGTGCAAGGTGGACCCAGTTTTTCCCTTCTGAAACTTCAATACTGGAGGGGAAGACAATGAAGAAATTAAATGTGTAATTAGCGCAATGAAGGAATACTGCAGGAACATATATCCACGAGACCTAATCTGGTCATTTGGGAAAAGAAAGAATCCTGGTTTCAATCACAATCAAATTCCCCCAAACATTTAATAGTATTAACACAAACAATGACCACACTACAGTTAGTTCTTTGTGGGTAATTCTCAGAACTTGACTGTTTCCAATTTTCTTCTAAATTTCATTATTTTGCATAAAAATGCTGAAGGGTGAGGATTTCTTTGTCTTGTCTTTTAGACTCTCCAATTCAAGAATGGGAGTAGGAAAATTCCTGGGATACCATTTTGACCACCCAGTTTTGAAAATATCTCCCCTTGAATGATGACGGTTTAGATCTGATACCAAAAATCTTTCAGGCCATCTGTCTTCCTTGGTCCTATGGAAAGAACTTTAAATCAAGTTTTGGTGTTCTTTCTTACCCACTCCTACAATCTGTGGACCTTCCTAATGAATAATACAAACTTGTTGAAGCCTGCACTCTGGTAAGGACACTTGCAATTCTCCAACATAAATAGGCAGCTCCCGATGACGATTACAACAATAAAGTCGTTATTCAGCACACCATGTGAACTTGATAAAAGTGAGGAGATGGAAACTTAGAGAAATAAATCAAAAATAACAGAAAGAAAGGGAAAAGGTTTGGAGGAAGTAAAACTACAGGCACAAGTAATGCACCCAAAACACTACCTTGTATAAACAACCATGGAAATGTGTTGGTCTAAGGTAAACAGATTTCTGAATTGTTCAATTGTACATTTTTAAAATTAGAGCCCAGACGCCCAATCACCATGAGATATTTATTTATTTATTTTTTATTTATTTTAATTTTGGTTCTTGTACACAAATGGAGTGCAACTATCATTTTTCTGGTTGTATACAAAGTAGAATCATACAATTTACATATTCATACATATACATAGGGTAATGATGTTTGTGTCATCCTATTATCTTTCCTTCCCTGCTCCCTCCTCATCCCTCATTTTCCTCTATACAATCCATCCTTTCTCCATTCTTCCCCTACCTCCCCCAACCCCCATTATGTGTCATCAACCACTTATCAGAGAAATCATTCAGCCTTTGGTTTTTTGGGATTGGCTTATTTCACTTAACATGACATTCTCCAACTCCAACCATGAGATATTTAAAAACTCATTTGATTGAATTTCCTGAGGGTAGAAGAGAAAATGAACATACTTACTTTTCTTGCATTGATACTACACTCAGAGCCAAATGAATCCAATATATGCAACAGAGTCACATTTTAGTTTCTTGTTTTATATGTAATATACTAAGGTCTTGGACATTGTTTATTTCATTTCATTATTCTATCAAACAGTCATGTTTGTAATTTTTTTTCTTTTTGTTTTCCCCATTTTTACATCATTCTTTTTTTTCCTAAAATATTTAGAGATTTGGGAATAAATTCAAAAACATTTAGGACATAAGTAGAAAACTGTGCTATCTTTCTATTGCTTTAAATTTTTATTTTTATTGCTAGTTCAAGCTGTTAAACACTGATGCCCATAACTTTAGATGTGTAGTAAGTGAGCAAAGCAGCAGAGTCAAAGAATTCTGTGCCAGAATCAGTGGTAATACCTTTCTCTTTCCAAGTCAGTAGAACCAGAGGTGGTGATGAAGGTCTGTGATTGCTACGGTATCCAGGCCCAGCATTGGCCTCCATCATTCCATGACAAGAGAAATGTCCCTGCCAGACTGTACCAGATGAAAGGTTAGCTTTGCTCAGCTTCTGTTGCCTCCCATCATGCTTGCCTGCCCATCCATTTTCAGAGATTGATTCTCCACTATTCTGGCAATTCTGTGAATAACCCAAGATCCTCCCTGTAAAGTCCCCTTCTTATAAACCAGCCAGAGTTGGTTTCTATTGCTGGCCACAAAGTATCCTGAGTAAAACAGAGATTTATAGAACTCTCAGACCATTAATGTACTATTTGCTGGATGGTGGTTGAATGGTGCTCTAAATTTATAATTTATGTATATTTCTTAGGAACCAAAAGTAGGGAGTAAAATAGAGTTGGACTTATTATACTGTATAACTTGATCTCATTCTAACACCAGATTTCAGATTGTTGTAGAAATTCCATTTAATAACTCTGGAAAAATCTCCAAAGTTAAACACTGCAATAAAAAAGGGCATGGGGTGGGGCTTTTTGAGCTATTACATACCTGAGTGAGTTTGAAATTTACCGAAATCTGATACAATTCAGTCCAGATTCCTGGATCTTCATTAAAGAACTCCAAAGGAAAATTTAGGTCTTTTGTGCTCTTTGACTAATTTTGCATAGCTTCTTTTTTTCCCTTACATGGAAATTACATAACAATGTAATTTCATGCAATGGACATTCATAAAATTCTCCTAATTTTATTCATAAAATTCCCCTAATTTTGCTGGTTCTCAACTGAGATAACCTGAAAAAAATGTATGCCTCTTCCAAAGTACTCAATTTAAATTAGTTTTATGCAGCATAGCAAATTTATATATGAAAAATCAAAAATTATTTCATTGGTTTCCTTTAGGAATATATTCAGCTGGTAATAGCAGAAAATGCACCACATGGTTTTGAAATGTAATATTTGACACAATCAAAAGGAGCCTAGATTAGTACTTACCTCAGCAAGGCCATCAGGAACGTAGGATCCTTCCAGCTTCCTATCCTACCATTCTTAGCATGGCAGGACACACTTGGGCTAATCCCAGAGGACAATTGCAACTGTAAAGTAATGACTCAGAACACCATGTGAGCTGGGTTAAGGAGAGAATGGAAACTAAATGAAGTAAATCAAAATCAATAAAAAGGAGTTGGGGGGTTGTAATTCAGTGGTAGAGCACTTGCTAGCATGTGTGAGGCACTGGGTTTGATTATCAGCACAATAAATAAATAAATAAATAAATAATCCATTAACAACTACAAAAATATATTTATATATATATATTTATTTTTAAAAATTAACAAAAAAAGTAACTCACCAAGGACCATGTGAAGGTGTTAGTATGAATACAGGAAGCCTCTACTGCTTGGGCTAAGACTGCCAAGTCCTTGGCCTTCCCCTTCTAGGTGCCCAGAGGAATTGAGTAGGGCCCAGGCGTGACAGCCAGGGCGTGGAGACTCAATGTCCAAAATGGTAAGATTAATCTGGCTCCTGATCCTCAATCCATTTTGCCCAGAAGTGGAAAATTAAAGAAATGAGACATTCATTTCATCTTTTGTTGAAGTCTAAATGGAAGAGTATATGAAATAGCCCTGGTAAGAATAAAAGGAGAGGAAACATGGGATGCGGAGGGACTCACCAAGTTTCCTAGACTGGCCTGGAACTTGCATCCTCCTGCCTCAACCTCCTGAGTTGTTGAGAATACAAATGTGGGTACCAATTGATTTTTGACAAAGAATGCAGCAATTCAACAGAATAACGAATAGTATTACAACTGAATATTCATACGTGAATAAAATGAACCTCAGTTGAAACCTCAAAAAAAAAAAAGAGAGGAATACAGGTTTCTAAATTATTTACTTTAATTGTACATTTTAAAACTTAGGGCCTGAATGCCCAGTCACCATGCGATATTTAAAGATTCATGGTTGCAAGATGTCTTGCATTTCTAAATATCACTCCCATTCAAAGCAGAAAGAATATGCAGGCTGTGAAAGTGAATAGCCTTTCCCTGGAGAATTTATTTTTTTAATATGAAAAAAATAAAACCTTGTTTGGGGATTTTTGTCTTGATCTTCCCACCCAGACTATGTCCCTGATCACTGTCAACTATGGGAAAGCTGGAAACAAATATTTGCGTTCCCAGTTCTCCTGTGCACAGAGACAAGGAAGGAAGGAGTTAAAATGAGTGAACATACAGTATCTGTCGTGCCTCATGACACAAGTTTTTCACTTTTAATTAAGTGTAGCCCATGATTCTAAACCCTTAATGGAAGTATGAATACCTTTTTGGTTTATTTTTCTGGTTATTTATTTGGCTTCTAAGTTAATCATAGTTCTCATTTTGAGACACATAATCATCAACATTCCTCTTTAGCTCATTGTTTATCTTATTTTAGATAATTGTATTAGTTAGCTATTGCTGCATAACAAATTGCATCAAAAATTAGAAGCTTAAATAAGAGAAACATTACTCTCTGTGAGTTGGGAATCTAGAGGTAGCCAAGTTGGTGATCTTTGCCTAAAGTCTTTCTCAGGGCTGCAATCAAGATCTCCTCTAAAGGATCAACTGGGGCAAGATTCTTTGTAGGATCATTCACTTGATCCTTGTCAGGATTGTTTCTCACGGGCTATTGGTCATTTCCTTATCATGTGAAACTCTGCACAGCAAGACTCACAGGCAGGAGGCTGGCTCTCCTCAGAGGAGCCTGGTAAGAAAATGAAAGAGAAAGAGAGCAAGGGAGAGGGAGGGAGAAAGAGGAAGGTGTGGGGAGAGAGAGAGAGGGCGAAAGAGGGGGAAGGGGTAAGGGGGGAGAGAGAGAGAGAGAGGCTCCTGTACACAGGACAAGATGGAAAACACAAACTCCTTATGACATCATCTCTGAAATGACACACCCTACCACTTTTGCTGTATTCTATATTCTATGTGTTAGAACACAGGCTCTATGTCCAGCCCAGGCCAGAGGAGGGGAGTCACAAAAGTGTGAATACCAGGAGGCCATGTTGCCTGCCACAACACCTCTATAATTTGGCCTCAATTAGGTATTATTATGAAAGCTGTACTTGGGCTCTACTCTGAATACTCACATTGTCTGACTATAACCTGCGTATACTGAGAAAAATCTGCTATTATAGTTGGAAACTAGCTTATGAAAAGACTTTTTTTTATTGGTGCATTTTAGTTATACAGAATGGTGAATTTTATTGTGGCATATTCATGTATGCATGAAAATGTAATTTGTTTTCTTTAATTTTAAGTTCAATTGAAGTTTACTTAAATACTTCTTTGAGAAACTACCAACCTAGTCCCTGTACCAATCTCTAAATTAAAGAAATTATTAGAGCCTATAATCATAATTCCTGAGTAGTTTTAGAATTGTTACTGTGAATAATGTTTTAATTTCCATTTTATTTTCAAGTTTGTCATTACAAAATTCCACTACCTTCAGAGGCCTATTCTGTGTCAAACAACCTTGCTACTTCCATCACTACTATATTTCTCTATGGATTTTGTTTGGTTTTCTATTTAGAGGATCCTATCACCTGCAAATAAATGATACTGACGATACCTTTCTGATTCTTATGCATTTTTTTTCTTATTATCTTGCATTAACTAAGAACTTCAATATGATGTTAAACATTTGAAGTAATATGTGGCATCTTTTTGTCTCTCCCATTTTAAAAGCTATACAACTATAGCTTTCTAGTGGGTATGTTCATTACTTTAATAGAATATCTGATATTAAAATGCCATTGTGTAACTTGGGAAAAAGTACATTTGGTTATGATGTGCTTTAACACATTATTAGATTTAATTGGGTTTGTAATATGTCTCTTGTATAAAATAGATTATCTGCCCCATGAAAGTTTGATAGAACTCACCCTTAAAGCTGCATGGCAGCAGGGCTGGGGCTGTAGCTCGGTGGGGATGGAACATGTGCTTAGCATGTGTGAGGCCTGGATTCAGTTCCCATAGCTGGAGAAATAAATAAACAAAGCTATCTGGAATTGGAGCTCTTTGGAGAAGAGAAGCATTTGATTACATTTTAACTTCTTCCATGATGCTTATCTCATGCAAGTTTTTTATTTAATTCTGGAACAGTTTTGGTATTATATATAACTCTAGAAATTCATCCATTTCACCTAAGTTTTCAAATTTTTAGTCATTCTATTATTCATGATATACTATTATCATATCTGGATCTGGGTAATATAAGGTTATCTTTTTACTATTGATCTAATTTCTTATGATCTTAATTGCACAGAGATTAAGAGTGGATTTATAAATATTCACTATGTGCAGAAAGAACTGTGTTCTTTTTTTGGGAAAATAAACTTCTATGTACATCTATTGGTTTGAGTTTATTGATGAGAAGAGTTTTTTAACCTAAAAATTCTTATTTTTTTGTCTTTGTAATCAGTTTGCCTTCTTGAAAATAGGTTAACAACTCCAATTGCCATTGTTGTTATAACTACTTTTTTTCCCATAACTTATCTTTCTTCATCATATACCAGGAGATGTATATATTTCTGATTTTCTTTTTTACCTCTTTTTACCTCTAATATTCATATCTTTTACTTACATAGTTTAACAACTTACTTTGTATTTTGTTATTAAAAATATAATAAAAAATTGATGATACTTTCATGTATTTTTAACTAGCTCTTTTATCTTTTTCTTCTTTTTGTCTTAAAACTCTTATAGACAATGTACTACAGCATATTATTTCCCAATCTGCACGTTTAACTATTTACCTTTACTTTAATTACTGTCATACTACAACTTATAACTGTCATTCTATTTCATATTTTCTATAAACCACATGTGATTTTTTCTCCCTTCCTGCTTGCTATTAAAAGATCATTTTTTTCTAAAATGCAATGTCTATTTTTCAGCTGGTTTCAGTTAATATATTAAATCTCAGACTTTATTTTGGAGCACATTATTATTACTTTTCTCTGAACACGACAAGAACCTCAGCATGTTTTCAAAATCCTCTACTCATTCTTTACGTTTAAGCAGAGCTTGACATAACAATACATCTGGATGATTATAGAACTCCTCTGTATAATGGAGTAGCCACTGACCACATATGGCCATTCAGATATAAATACAATGAAATTCAATTAAATTAAAAAGTCAGTTCCTTGGCCACACTAGCCATGCTTTACAGTTTAATAGCTGCATATGGTTTAGGACTATCCCAAAGGTCAATACAGATTATCTTCATCAAAACAAAAAGATCTATTGGACAGTACTAATATACACCTACAGTTTACACTCACCAGTATACCTTTTTTTCTCACCAGTAAGTACCTTAAACTATCTTTTCATATCTTCATTTTCTCTGTAGAGTACCTTCCATAAAATGTCTTCTGTAAGATTTTATGTGTCTTTACCTTTTATGTGCATCTTGGAAGGTCTTCGTTTTAATCACCCTAATGCTTATCTGTATGCACAGTTCTAGGCCTGAGGTCATTTTCCTTCAATGTTTTAAAAATTTTACTTTAATATTATAGTGTTAAAAAGCTTGATGCCAATCATTCTTGTCTCATGCCAGTTTTGTATTTAATCCTGTAATAGTTTATAGTGAAATAATATTTTCAGTTGGATGCTTTTAGAAATGTGTCTTTGGTATTTTAAACTACACAAAATGTGTCAAGATTTGGGATTCTCCTTATTGATATTGTCTGTTGTTCTATAAAGTCCTTTTGATCTGACTCTTCCAACTTTCCTGAATTCTTAACCATTATTTCAACAAAAACAAAAAATTCCCTACTTCATTTAGCTTTCTCTAGGAGATCAAAGTTGACCATCTTCTTCTATCTTCTATATTTTAGATCTTCTTAGACATTTTCCATCTTTAATCCCTTTATGGAGCCTCCAGGGAAAATTTCTTAGCCAGATACTTCATCTCACTGCAATTATTTGTCTTCTTCCTATTTCTATTTGTTTCTTCCTCACTAATTGCTCCTGCTTCTTATTTGTAATATCTCTCCTTCTCTAAATATTTATCTTATTATTTCAAATTGTTTTTCTGGTCCATTAATTCAGCTCCCTCTGAGAAGGGCCATCATTACCTGGCTTTCTTAAGGGACTAGTGCTTCTCCTCAGATACCATTGTCTTCTCTTCCTAGGAACTCAAATTCCCTTATGATGACCAACCAACTTAGCTAGTTATACTGATTTGTGAAGAGCAATGAAAGCACAGAGCAGGCATGGGCTCTCCTTCTGGTGTGTTTAGGAGTCTTGGAAATGACTGAGAAGAGCCTCTGTTATTTCAAATTCAGAACTCTCTATTCCCACCCAAGTCCCACCACCATCACTCACTCACTCCCCTTCTCTTCTGCCTGGCAACTACTCTTTCTGAGCTGTTTTTCTCCTTTGTATATACCTTGTTCATTAACCAAGAAGGTGGAGCCAGCCTCCCACCTGAGAGGGTGGTGGTTAATGGTGCTCCTCTCCAGCATTCCAAGTTAGCTTCCTCATCCAATGCTGGCCTAGGGCTGCTGGGCCCCCACCTATAGGGCACTGGAGAAAGCAATGATCCATCCAAGGCAGTGTAAGATGAAAAGGTGAGGACAATTAGCACGCTCCTTCCCATAGCATCCCTAGCTAGTGGTGTCTGGTTCTCTTCAAGTTTGAGATACCAGTTCACCTCCCAGAAGATGACCCCTGACAACCTTTGTTATCACAATGGTTGCTGTATTGATTTAGTTACTGGTCACCCCATGGTTGCTGGGTTTTTATTTCCTGGTTGAGTTTGGAGAGAAGAGTCAGCCTCCCATGCTAACTTGATGTCTTGTCCAGAAGACTCCATGTGTGATTTTAAGTTTGTACTGATCTGAATCAAACAAAGAACAACCCATGACTTAAGGTGAAAAGGTTCCAGGAAATAAAACACTCCACAGCTTGGAGAGAAAGTTAAATATCCCTATATCCCCTGAAAACTGGACCAGGGAAATGTTCCAGTTGGAAATAGCCTAACAGTACTTATGGAGTCTCAAGTCCATTATTCCAGTTTGGAAGCAAAAGTATTTGAGATTTTTCCAAAATTTTTATTACAGAGTTCTATGTTTGTCCCTCAAAACAAAATCCATATCCTTAACATCGAAGTGGCAGAATTAAATTGCTAGCATTCAAAGACATAATTAGTAATCTCTAAATCATCAGCAAGGTTTTATACTTTTACCAATTGGTTTCAACTGACTTTTAAGTATACTAGACATTTCCAAGTACCTTATCTCATGTCTTTGACAGTCACCCTAAGCATGCTATAAAGAAACTTGAAGAGCAGTTGTGACCTATCCAAAGTCACCCAGGTAGTAAATGTATGAGAAGTTGAAATCCAGGTGGCATTCTCTTCTATTGCCTTACTTGCATTTATGCTATTTCAATGACTTTATGATACACAACCTAAGATAAGCTTAATCGCTCAGGAAATATTTATATCTGTCAAAAAGTTGTCTTGGAGACACACCTGGAACCCATGTGCTTTGGCTTAATATTTTATTCATATTTTTTCCTTAAAGTTTGTTTTTTAACCTCCAAATTATTTCAAAAACATATTGCTTCCTCTCCAGCAGTAAACGTGGTACTTTTAGAATAAAGTTATACAAATAGAGCAACTGTGCTCTGGCTTGCCCCATGTGGGTGTTATTCAGAAAGCCTTTATTTAAGCAATAAGTAAACCTTTTCTGCACTTTAGGGATTGGAGCAGGAACTAGTGTGAATCAAGTGAGTATAGTTTCAAAGAAGTAGTTAAGCATAATTTAATTGAACTTAAAATTTAAAGAAATCTCTTCTTAAACCAGCTTCCAACTATAACATCAGATTCTTCTGAGTGTATCCACATTATAGTCAGGTAATAAATGAATTATAGTAGAGCCAAAGTGTAAGTCTTGTCATAATACCTAATGAACCAAAGGAGATAAATACAGTTATTTTGTATGTTCAAATAGTGAGGTGAGAATTGTTCCCACTAAAAAAAAAAAAAAAAAAAAAAAAATTAAATATACCTTAGAAAAGAGAAAATTGCTTTCTCTTTGTGACCTTACAGAATCAGTTACCTTCAAGGATGCTGTCTCATTTACTTTATTATGAACAACAAAATATGATTTGTGAATGACAAATTCTACTTATATGACCATAATCACTGCAAACATACTGTTGCTTATAGAAATCACCCTTCAGAATTTTAAAAAGAATTTCTTTTCCTGAATGTGTATGCACTCAAAATTGCCAGTGAATATTGTAAGTATTTTTGTAAAAAGATGATATAAAAATGTAATTCTTCATGTTATCTGAACAGGTACCTACAACATGCGATAAAATTTCCAATGACACTACTGTGTATAATTCTAAAACTATCATGCCTTAAAAAATAGATGGACTATAATATGAAAAATAAGATAGGAGAGATCAAAAAGTAGCTATGATAATGAAAATACACTATTTAAAGAACCTTTGATGAGCTACTTCACTGTTTTGCAAGAGTTATAAGAAGAAAAAATACAACTCAATTATTGTATAATAATGGGATTTTAAATGTTTGGATATAACTAAATTAATTAAATATTGTTAGTTAGAAGTTTGATTATTTTATCTTAATCTTCAAATATTCATATGTTAAAAATGGCCCTGTGAAATCCAGGATCTTTTCATTGAGAATGACTTAGATTCAAGGTCAACTAACACTTGGGCATCTGCACTAAGTCTCCAAATCTCTGCCATATCCCAAGTTATGGAGAGCAGCCCAGCAAAATGAGCCATCACACCATCTGCCCTAGAAGCAGCAGTTAACCTAAGCAATCATCTAGGAAGACTAACCACAGTCAGGTGTAGGACATTCTACTTGTTTGAAGTCAAAATATTTTTTTAATTTACTTTTTTGAAATAAGTAGGAATATATTTACAATGCTCCCATAGGATATTTTACTTACTTTATTGAAGTGAACAGAACTATGTTCACAATATTAATAATGAAGCTATGAATAAAATTTGTTTTAATTAAATTTATATAAATTAAAGGAGAATAAATATTCAGCCAATGGCAATGCAAAATGTATTGCCTCTCAGTCAGGGTGGAATTTTCTCAGGAGCCAAAAGACAGCATTAGACAATACGATTCTTCCCACTTATCAAAAACAAGACTCGACTCTACCTCAAAGTCAGCAACTGATTGAACAAAGATGAGATTCACATGTGTGATCTGCAGCATTTTTTTTTATCTGCAGCATTTTATAAGAAGACTGATAATCAGGGCTATGAGAACATTGATGCAAAATCATCATTAAAAATGTTAGCTAATATTTAATGACCAATGAAATAAAGTCTAAAATCAACCTTACAAAATTAGGTCAACAAATTGATCCAACTCCAGATTCAACCTTTCCAGCTTTTCTCAGCAAAAATCAGATCGTAAATTAGACCAGGAGTTTTCAACCTTGGCAAGATTGACATTCTTGGCCTGATAATTGGTAGATGTTCTGTGCATTGTAGGATACCTAGTTACATCCTCCTCCCCTGTTATGACAACCCAAAATGTTTTCAAATACTGCCAAATGTCCAAATGTTTTACTGCGGGGTAAAATCATGCCTGGTTGAGAACAACTGGCCTATACATTGTATGTCCTATATTAAAATGTCATTAATAACTGCTACTATATTTTCTGGCTAATTGATTCTGAATGACAGAAGAATGGGATGAGGGAGAAGGTCAATATGAACAAGGTTAGGGGTGGAAATGAAGATGTTCAAGGGTCACTATAGACTGTCTATCCTCCCAGCTATGGTCTTAAAAAGCCTCTGCAAAAGAGAGAACCTGAATCAACATTAGTTCTGGCCCCCAACCTTGTGTACACCTGGACCCTGGCATGGTTCCTGCATCTGGCCTCATGATGTTTCTGGATGGCTGTGTTCTAAATGTTAACCAAGAGTGCTGGAGTCAAGTGCAGAAGGAGGGCCATTTTTAACATATGAATATCTGAGCTGCCCTTTGGTCCATCTGTTCCTCTAACCATGAAGCTGTGTTTCCTCTCTCAGGTGTTCTGTCAAACATCCCTAAATAGAAAATATCACTGCTACATCTGCCCTTTCTTTAGATATGTGCCAAAAATTATCAAGACTTCCTTCTACCATTCTATGCTTTACAAACTCTTCCTACTCCTTCCCAGCAACACAAACACACTCTTGTTGGGAAAGGGAATTGCAACATAGGTCCTGCATTTAATGCTGTTAGACTTTGCTCTTGTTATTTATCTAGGTGTTAAGGAAATAAAGTCAATGTCACATGGACTTTATCAGTTCTGCTTGCCTGTTCTTTTCCAAGTTCACAAAAATGAAAGGCGTTTAATTAAAATCAAGTGGTCTGAGCTAACCTCCCACTTCCCTCTCCATCTGTGGAGTATTTGCTTCCAGATACGTTCAGCCTGTTCCAATTTTCCCAGGCTGACATTGGTCCGGTTCACTCCACTGCAGTGTCGGACGCACAGAAGCCAGCAATGCTTTTCCAAAGATAGTTAACTATTTTTTATATGAGAGGCCTGACCTCCCAGCTCTCCATTTTCAGAGAGGATTTCAGTCCACACCTTTTCTCTCTTTCACTGACAAAATATATCCAAGGAAGGACCAGTTCCTTGGTTCACACTGCTGATCTCTTTCTGTAAATCCCTGTTGTTAGATCTATAAACTATAATTTTGCAAACAACTTAGGATGAAGAATTAGTGTAGCCTGACCAGAGATGTGACTTGTTTCTTGTTGCCTCTCTTCCCTTTTCAAGCAAAGAATCTGTCTGCCTGCAAGCTCCCTGAAGCAAGTCCCATGGCTTCCTTCTTTTCTGTCTCCCATTGATGCCCAGTTCATGGCTATGAGCATCATAAAAATGTAAGGTGAGGCAAGCATTCTACCAACCGAGCTATAAGAGAAATGCAAATCAAAACCACCTTAAGATTTCATCTTACCCCAATTAGAATGTCTTTTATTAAGAACACAGGCAACAACAGGTGTTGGCGAGGATGTGGGGAAAAGGGTACACTCATACATTGCTGGTGGGAGTGCAAGTTGGTGCAGCCACTCTGGAAAGCAGTGTGGAGATTCCTTAGAAAACTTGGAATGGATCCACCATTTGACCCTGCTATCCCACTCCTTGGCCTATACCCAAAGGACTTAAAATCAGATTACTACAGTGATGCAGCCACATCAATGTTCATAGCTGCCCAATTCACAATAGCTAGATTGTGGAACCAACCTAGATGCCCTTCAGTAGATGAATGGATAAAGAAACTGTGGTATATATACACAATGGAATATTACTCAGCTATAAAGAATAAAATTATGGCATTTGTAGGTAAATGGATGATGTTGGAGACTGTTATGCTAAGTGAGATCAGCCAATCCCAAAAATCCAAAGGCCGAATAGTCTCTCTGATAAATGAATGATGATGCATAATGCGGGGGGGGGGGGGGGGG
>JAJEJO010001067.1:353140-399179 GCA_020662805.1 Glaucomys volans
ATAACAGAATGTGTGACAGATACCATTGCCCTGTGTACATGCATGAACGCACAGATGGTGTGACTCTACTTTGTGTACAACCAGAGAAACAATAGCTGTACTCCATTTGTGTTCAATGAATCAATAAGTAAATAAAAAATAATGTAAGGTGGATTTGTTGGATTGAACTGAACTTTATTTCTAAAGAGAAATTGGATGACTTTCACTCTTTCTCACAGGTATCTTCCTGCATTTGACTGAGGTACTGATACTCAGCCACTGATGAGCTTTGTTGTCGGAGTGGCTGAGTGAGTTGAGGGTTTTCTGGACACCTGTCCCTCAAAGCCAGCACTGAATCACCACATAACTTCACAGACTGGTGCCAGACACTGAGAGACTAACTCTGAGACATGATCACAGTTAACAGGATTCTTTCCAGCAATTTAGTAGCAAAGAAGATAAATCCCAGGTAACTCTTCCTAGTGTCCCCCAGTGACCCTCGGGCTTTCTGAGTTCTCCACATCCTTTGATGATTCCTTGACGTCTTCTAAACCTTCCTGCAGAACAACTTCATATCATTTTTTAGATGGCTAGAAAGTGACAGGAACAATAAGAGCTGCCTTTCCCGGTGACCTAAATTTGCTACCACTGTAGATTGGCTGAGGACCTGCACCTGCTAAGCTCGGCAGTCACAGCTGTTCTGCATCCTGGCTCACCCTAAATAATTACATATCTGAAATTTTACTGTACTTAAAAGCATTCAAAGAGGTTTTTTTACATTTAAGACTTCTATCATTAACTCAGACCCTGAGCATCTCTCTGCCTTTGTTTTGATGTAACAACCTCATTATTTATATGAATATTCCATTGTGCTTTTTTGGTCATTAAAACCATTATTATAAACCCACACAAAAGTCCTACATGACAGATTGAAATTGTGATTATTTCACAGCAGATGTGATGCATACATGATTTTGAAAGATTCAAAATATATACAAACCAAGTGGAAAGGCAATTCATGGACTAGAATTTTATAACCTAGTAAATATGAGTATATTAGAAAACCTCTAAGTGCTAGCACTCTGCAAGCCATTTCAATACAAAAAAATAATAGATAAACCAGGCTACTTCCTGAAGGTCCCTGATGCTGATGCTGTGCAGATCCCATGATGTTCCATTTATTTAACTCCCCTATCACATCCCAAATTGACTCACAAGGGATTTATTCATTCATTGAAAGGCAGAAGGAGCAAACTTTCTCGAGCATAGCATATACATATCAACAGTCATACGTGCTACTGTTGGGAGTGTAAACTAACCCCGATTCTTTGGGAAACAATTTGCCGTTAGATAATGGTAAAGGACCTACATTTCCTTTCTTGGGTATATTTCCCTGAGAAAGTACCCATGCGTACATGTCCAAAATGTTTGTAGCAGAATTATTCGTATTAGGAAAGAGGAAAAAAACCTTGGAAATGCATGATATTCATTAACAATAGGTAATTAGTGCATTAAAAGAAACTTCCGCTCAACCTTGCTGTTTTAGTCAGCTTTTTTGCTGCTATGGCTAAAGGATCTGACAAGAATAACCGTAAGGAAGGAAGGGTTTATTTAGGGGCTCACAGTTTCAGAAGTCTTAATCCATATAACACCAACTTCACTCCTTTGGGCTCATGAAAGGCAGAGCATCATGGTGGAAGAGTGTGATGAAGGAAAGCAGCTTACATGGTGCTCAGGAAGCAGAGAGAGTGACTCCATGCTCCAGATACAAATATATACCCCATAGCTACTTTCCCAATGAACCACTTCTTCCAGCCACATCCCACCTGCCTCCAGTTACCACTTAGTTAATACCATCAGGGATTAATTCACTGGTTAGGTTAAGACTATAACCCAACCATTTCTCCTCTAAACCTTCTGGCATTGTCTCACATGTGAGCAGTTTGGGGGACACCACATCTATACCATAACATTTGGGCATATGCAAACAGACTTGACTGTTGCCTAACTCTGAGTCTTCATGAGGCTCCACCACTCATCCCAGACCTCATAGAGAACTGGACCAGGTGTAATGCCCACCCAAAGACATCATGCTGCCATTACCCCCATGCCAAGAGATGCTTCTCAATTCCCTTCTGTGGTCCATTGAAAAGTACCTTTCACAATCTCATCTGATTTCAAAGATACTCACTGAACTTACTTCCACAGTAACTCTGCTCTCATTTAGACTCAACATATACTATAGTTGGTCTTCAATAGGTATATCAATACTTAAGACGTGTATATGTCAATAGCTGTTGAAGAATAATCCAGGACCAACTACATACATAATATTCAATATAAAATATTCAATTGGAAATTTTGTAACAATGCAAATAAATGAATACATAATATAATACAGCTTAGTTACTCATGCATATAACACACATATGCTGTATACATGTACATATGTGTACATACACATACATGTAATAATTAACATAAAACAAAGAATGAGCAATACTAGTCAACATTTGGATTTTGTAGACATCTCAGCCCAGGGGTCAGATTTGTGAATGGAGATAACTGGGACATTCCAGTTTCAGTTTCCACAGTATAAAACCAAGGCACTAATTATTAGCGTTCAATCAGTATAATGAATACCTGAGATAAATCAACTTATGAAGAGAAAAGATGTACTCTGAGTCAGTTTTGGAGGTTCCAGTCCACGAGGCACTGGCCCTGAGGCTCTGGTCTGTGGAGAGTCAGCACAAGACAGCAGAAGTGCATGGCAGAGAAAATCCAGTCTCCCCAGGGTCAGAAAGTGAAAAAGAAAGGAAGGGACTGGGGTCCCACAGTCCCCTTCAAGGGCACACCCCCAATGGCCTGAAACACTCCACTAGTGCCCACTTCTTAAAGTTTCACCACTTCCCAATAGTGCCACCCTGGAGACCAAGCCACACATGGGCCTTTGGAAACATTCCAGATCCGACTACAGCAGTGGGAAAAGCCCTTAGATGAACGCCTTGCACGTAGTTGGCTACTCAATAAATGACAGGTAGCAGCATGATGAGAAACCAAAGACTCAGGTAAATACAGGGTGTTTCATACCTGGGGTCTTATCTTCCAAATTGTGATCAGTCTGACTCCCTAAGCCAAAAACACCTGGGATGCTTCTTAACACTGCAATTCTAGGCCTCGCTGCAAACCTAGAGTTAGAGGCGGGTGGAGCCAGGGAACCTGCATTTTAATCCAGGTGATTCTTCAACATAGAAGTTAAAAACCACAAGCTTACAAATTTACACTGAAGGGCCTGTGAAGTAGCCTGAAAGAGGATATTTAAAAAAAAAAAAAAAAAAAATGGGAATTAGGGCAGGTTAAGCTGCCTTGGTAATGATTAACAGGAACATTCAGTACAAGAGTTCTACGATTTTAATTAATAGTAATTAATTATGCCTACTACTTGTTGAATCCCTGCTATGTGGCAAGCAGAACAGCATAGTACACTATCTCTAACTCGTTCTTTGAATAATGTTACTTCCCCTTTGTTTACAGGTGGGGACACTGAGGCAAAGAGATGCTAAGTGACTATTCAGGGGCAGTTAACTAGCAAAAGCTGATCAGTTCTTTCTATAAAGACATAAGACCATATGGTTGTTGTTACAGGTGAAGCAAGGCTATATTTACAATTATGAATGTCCTAAGGAGCCACAAATTAGCACTGATACACCTAAGCCAAGAGTCAGCAGGGAATGCTTTCCTTCCTACCAGGATTCTCCTTAGAGCTATAATAATTGAACAAGCCATACTCTTTATTTTCTGTAGGCTACAACCACAGGGGACTGGAAACAAACTAATGCGACATTTACATAAAAATAGACACGAACATTTAATCATAGCACTCCCCACCTCGCCCAGAAAATGACTTTGAATGGGCATCTCTGGTCATCTGATCAGCAGGGCAGGTGGTTGGTCACTAATAGAACTCACTGAATGTCTCAGTCTATCACCCTAGCACTGCAATCACACTATTTTGGGACACTTGCAATACCTTTGTGCTAAGACTCAGAGGGAGCCCCAACTCCTATCAAGTCCCTGCTGTATAGGAAAGGGTGTGAAAGGATGAGAGAATAATTCCGAAGTTTCAGATGGAGACATCTGAGGCAGAAGGAGGTACTGGCTTGCCCTCTTCCCACTTAACACTGAGCTCCACTGCCCACCCGTGGCCTGAGATGGGAGGACAGGGAGGTGTGTGCAAGCCCCTCCCTGTCTGGGGTCCGCCCTCACTCCCGGCTCCAGCCTGGCCTGACCTCTTCCTCTGTCTCCAGCCACAGTGGGATCTCACTGATTACAGAGAGAAGGATGACATCAATTTGCAGGGGAAGGGCTACAGGAACATGGTTAACAGCCAAATGTCCCCTAAGAGCAATTAACCTCAAAATAATTTCTAAGCCGGATACTTCCCATTCTAAAATACACAAGACACAAGCAATTCCAGGGATTAAATAGGAGACAGGAAAAGGAGAAAGTATATTCTGAGCTCTTTCCAAATACTTGCATCCTCCTCTCGATGAACACTTACTCCTGCAGCTGTGGGTTTTTGTCACTGGCCTCCAGTGACCTCACTCAGTCAGGCCTCACAGCCAGGCATTTGAAAGGCTAATGAAGTTCCTAATCTGATTTCTCCGCAAAATTAAGCTCTTACTGTGCTGGGAGGGAAGTGCTGCCCGCACTACTACCAACACAGCCAGTTGTGTGCTCCTTCTCTTTAGTGTACAAACATGTTTTTATCCTCTGTAACCAGTCCCAAAATAAGCACCTCTGGGGACGGCATGGGAATCTGATGTCTCCTTCCAGTCCCCAATATGCTCTGAAATCTTCTTATCACAGAATGCAAATCACAGGGCTTCCGTTTTTGGGGTTTTTTTTCCCAGGCTCAGGATGTCTCTTTGGTGACTTCACTTTCTAAGAGCTATTTTTAGCAGTTAAATACTTTTTTCTGAAGATCAAAGCTGCCTCTGTCCATTTGTGGTCTGGGAATAAAAAGAATCTCAATATATTGACAAAGTGTTCAGCCCTATTCTATTGATCTCCTCTGGCCAGAAATCACCTAAATATTTCATCAAAGCAGAAAAGATAAGTGGCATCTTAAAATATGGTTATATCAGAAATTGTATCAAAGCTGGCTTTATAGAAAGAAGAATATTTTTAAATTCATTAATATTTCTTAAACATCCTAAAACATTTCCAAACTGGAAATAAGATCAACAATCTTTATTTTTTTTAAAAAAAACTAATTTTTAAATACTAAAAATCTTTAAATACTTAAACCAAAAATATTCCTAATGCTAATTAAGCAGTGGATCAACTTAGATTTTCTTAAGGATGGAGGGAAGAATGCAGTATAAGATTGTATCTAAGATAGTATTAATCCTGGACTTTTTTGTAATAATGCAATCACATTTTAAAAGCCTGTAGTGTTTTTTTTTTAACCATAACATAGTCCCTTACATATTTCTAATCTCAGATAAAAATCTAATTTCATAAGACAATAAATCTGAATTTCTTTAACTTTGCATTGCTGCTTTTTTACTATAGGAAAAATGCCAAATTTTGTTTTAGAAAAGACAATGTACAGGGCAGAATTATTTGTCAACCAAATGGCGATAGCATACCAATCATATCTGAGGTTTTCCACAGAAAATTTCTGAAAACAGTAGTTCAGACTCCTAGAGCAAGAAATTCATGACCATCTCTTACTGTCCCTTGCTCACTGTGAAGAAGCACATCTTTGCTGAAAAGTGGTCTCATGCCAGTCAGTGACAAAACGGATTTTGAGCAGTTTTTCAAGCAAAGCTTGCCACCGCTTGAGGTTGAATGGGATACTTCGTTCCTTCTATTCGACTTTGTCTCTGGAAAAGTACAGACACAAATTAAATGCTTTTTCAGTGAAAGTAGGCATTTACTTGTGATTAAACATCATGAACTTTGAATGAATGAGGGCCAGCAGGCTGAGCCCTTGGAACACAGCCAAACTGGGAGGTGGAGGTGGCTGGGAACTGTGGGAAACTCCTGTTGCCCAGGGCTGAGGAGCCAGAGAGAGCAGGCAATTCAGGCAGACTTCAAGTCTGGCCCAAGTTAATGTCAGGGATGAAGGAGCTCTTACCAAATAGCATGGAAAGGCATCAGGAGTGCAGATGGCAAGTGTCCTTGAAGCCTAGATAGAAAAAGAGAGCAAAAACCACAGACGACAGACACTGAGGAATGTGGGTGCCAGAACAATCCCAGGACCACCTGTAGCAGCTGAGACACAACCAGCAGGTCTCCGGGGTGTAGTTTCATCAGGTCTACTAAAGTCAGGTCTGCAGATCCTGGCACCAGTGACTTCAGCTGGGAGGGACACAGGAACATTACACGAGATTGCTTATTTGCATTCATGACTCTTCCCAATTCTTTAAATTATCTTACTTAGCCATTCAATTATTTTGGTTAGACTATAATTGTATTCTCTCATTAGCAAAGTGGGAGGTTTCGTAAGCTTGGAAAAAATGCAGTTCTTAAATGCTCTTAGATAGTTAGGTCATTAACATTCACAATAAGGGAAGCTTACAGTTAAAAAATAAAAAATCCCAACCTTGCAAGTATGTATGGTGTTTAACAAATCCTTAACAGCCTTGCCTGGTTATAAGCCTGAGTCTGAACCAGACCTGTTGGATCCCAGCTCACCCTACAGCCAGATTCTGCCCACTGGCTCCTAAATCCAGAGCCTACGCTCAGCCTGTCAGTCTGTTCCTTGGGGTTCAGCATGCCTTGGGCTGGAATCCACCATTGCCCTTGAAATGTCTAAATGCAAGTTTTATATTCATTTACTCTACTGCATAATTTGATGCTTTTAAAATATATATATATATATGTATATATATATATATATGTCATTTTGGTTTTTTCACTCTCTGGTCAGTCTTCTCCTGGCTTTTCTTCTGTCTCTTACCCATTCCTTCTTGGTCTTTTTCTCAGTTTATTATTCTGCTCATCTCTTGAGTACTGCTGTTTATTCGAGTTCCACTTTAGATCTTTGTGCTCTTCATTCTACTTACTCCCATTGGAAGTCACTTTCATACCCATTTTTTCAACTACCATCTTTATGTGAAAATGAAGAACCTTCCTTGGAGTCTATAACCCTGTCCTATATCTTCTTCAATGTCTCAAAAACTAATCTCATTTTCTTTTCACTTGCCTATCTTCTTCTTTCACAGTCTATCTTCTTCTAAATTCTTTACTATGTTTACCGATATGGTATTCACACAAACTAACTCATGACCTATTCTTCTATTCCTTTTCCTTGACAACCCTTTCACCTTGTTGGTGCTTTCTAAATACCTCTTAGATCTAGATTCTCTTTGCCAATGCCCTTTCCTTAGTTGAGGCATTTGTTAGCCCTTGTCTAGATGATTACAAAGGCTTTCCAGCATTTTCCTCTCTTGATTTTGATCTTCTCTGAACCATTCTCCATGTTTATTTGTAAGAGAACAGAACATATCTGATGTTAACCTTGGAAACACCTTTCATAGGATAAAATCCAAAGTTTTTACAATGGCATGTATATTAAGACTCTCCCCAAAGAGGTGTTTACTAGAGTTGGCAGTGGCATCCCATGACATACCCAGATGGGAAGTGGACCACAATACCTCTCATGAGTCACATGAGCTCACATCTGCTGCTCTCTAATCACCTGCTATACTCCCTTGTTGCCTTCTGTATACATTCTAACTCTAGTGCAGGAGGCATATGGGTAGAAGAGGGCTGCCTCAGACTCAGCACTAAGTGACACACATATCCATCATACACTAGTCTGATTTTTAGTTCATATTTTTAAAGAGAATCATTTGAGTGGTTCAGTAAAGTCTGTATTTTGCTTGCTCCAAGGGTCATCTAAACCATTCAGCTATCAACTGGAAGAGTCAGAGGCATGTTAACTTGGCCCACCTTCAGCAAGGTTGTGAACAGACTGGGCAGACAGACAGGTCCCATACAAAGGCATAGACAGAGCAGGAGCCCCAATTTAAGCATACTGCAATCAACTAAGAAGTTAATTACCTGTCTCCTGTCTTTTCAACCTGATCCTTACCTCTAGCTCTAACTAAGATGTCCTGAATTTCCTATAAGTACTCATACTTCCTTTACATTTACATACACTATTGGCCTAGAATATATTTTTCCCCAGTCTAAATCTATACCTAAAGTTCTGGAACCTTGTGTGGTACTTGGCAAACCATTAGCTGTTCAAATTCTTGCATAAATTTTACCTCCTCTTTAACATTCCATTAAAAACATCTCCCTGTTATTAGAGAATCTATCTTCAGAAACCCCTCAAAATTTAAACAATACAGTGCTCAAATAGACCGTATTGTCATCTTTTATTCCCACCTCTTTTCCTAACAAAAGAGCAGCCCTATTAGTGGAAGGTCCACATTTCTTTCTTACTTCTTTGGCACCAAGCACAATTCCTGAGGTATAATAAATCTCAAATCTTAGAGGGAAGTAATAGATAAGAAGACACATACAGAAGACTAAAAATAGGAATAGGACAACCAGAACAACCCTCATTGTGTACATGCACACACAATATGCTCTCCTTGGAGGATGGATATGTCTATTGTAGGCCCTTTATCCTGTGAAGGTTCACTGAAATGAGGTTATGATAGGAAGATTAATAGAAGAAAAAGATGTACAATTTGAGTAATATGCACAAAGAAAAATAACAGCACAGGAGACAAATACAAAGTATGAACATTGCAGAAGAGCCAGATGGTTGAGGCTCAAATAACTTCTCCCACTGCAAAGAATAGAGACTTGGATAGGGAAGGCCTTGAAGTATCTTGGAGGGTGGAGGTGACAAGCTATTGGAGGGGTGAGGGAAGAAGTACATGTGAACAAGGATGTCTTTTAGAGCTATTTACTCAGGTAACCTCTCAGAGTTGCCCTCAAAAGAACAGCTGAAAAGTGTCCAGGTGAGGTGTTCTAAGTGAGGACAACTTTAGTCTTTTTCTTTTTCTTCCAGAGTCAAATTTTCCTGGTTGATGAAATATCCAAACAGTTGCATTCCTTCTGAGAAGGAGGCTTTCTCTGGAGGGCTTCTCCCTGCTCTTTTGGAGAGAAAGAGGATTAAGAGAATGGGGTAGAAATTACTAGGAGGAACCTTGGAGTTTCTTCTTTAGTTCCAAGTTGCCACATGTTGAGGTGTGGTGTATCATTTTCTGAGCTCCACTACTATCAAAATTAAATGTCTGACCAGTGGATGGGATAAGATCTGTATGTCTGGTTCTGCCCCGGTTAATAACCCTGCCCTCTCTACTCTAGGCAGGACAACCACTTTTCCAGTCCCTCTCTGTCCTTCTTGTTCCCTTCTGCAAGACCTTGGTACCTCATACCCACTGACAATTTCTAGCCCTCTGCTTAGAAGAATACTTCTTGACTGGAGGAGAAATAGCTTTTGGCATGTTTTTCTGAAATTTTTTTTGTCTTGTCTGACAACCTGAAGCACCAGTTTTACCTTCAGTGTCTGGGAGTTCCCCAATTCTTGGTGGATTTGCATCAGACTGTAAGGTTCAGAGCAGAGTCTAAATTCACCTTGTATAACACTGTATTCCCACCTCGTAGCATTAAACCTGGCCAATAAACTATATCTGCCATTTTTATTACTACTTGCCAAATTCATGTAGATGCTCAGGTTATGTGCCTTCCTCTTGCTCTCCAGCCATTGCTAACTACCACATTATTGCATTTTTTTTAACCTGTCCAGGCATCCAGCAGGCACATGTATTCAAAGAAAGATAAATGTATGACCCAAAGTCCTTTCAACCAAAGAAAAAGGGAGCATAATGATAACTGCTGGAAATAGATGCATCCTGACACAAGCAGTCAGAAGGTCTTCCCGGTTCAAAAATCCCCATTCGAATTTTATATTCCTGGGTTTGGTCCCTTATGATAGACGTTTCCCTGAAGTTCACAGTACAATGGCCAATCTGAATTGAGTCTTGTTCTTTCCTACAGCTTTTCCTCTGCTTATAGTCCTACTATTTCAGCTTCCTTTACTGACTCTCTCTTCTGTTAGCCCCATACAGCTAGCCAAGCAGAAAGAATCTCTCTGATATTTGTCACCAAGGCTGAATGGACTCTTGTCCTTTACAAGTAATTTTTATGCTTTAAAAAACAGAACAATAATGCTGGTAAAGAAGACTAATGTTTATTTTTACATTTTTTTTTTTTTAGTTGTAAATGGATTTTTTATTTTATTTATTTACATGCAGTGCAGAATATCGAATCCAAGGCCTCACACATGCCAGGCAAGAGCTCTACTCTTGAGCCACAACTCCAGCCCCAGCCTAATGTTTTGTTGAAGAATATCTTTGTCTAAGTCCACTCATGCTACTGTAATAAAATACCATAAATGAAGTGGCTGACAAACAGCAAACTTTTATTGCTCATAGTTCTGGAGGTTGGGAAGTCCAAAGTCAAGCTGCCCCAAATTCAGTGTCTGGCAATGGCTCACTTCCCAGTTCATAGGTGGCCATCTTTTCTCTCTCCTCACATGGCAAAAGGGTATGGGATCTCCCTGGAGCCTCCTTTGAGTGGCACTAATCTCATTAATAGGGCACAATCATCATGACTTATGTCCCAAAGACCCCACCCCATCCCATCATATCAGCACCTTGGGAGTTAGAGTTTCAACACAAAAACTGGGAGAGAAACAAATATCCAGTCCACAGCTGCTCTACCTCTCACTTTGGTGTCACCATTTTATTTGCTTAGGGCGAGATAGATTTGCATCTGTGAACTAGTGTTTCTTTTGCTGGTCATCCTACACAGACGTGACATTCTACTCAATCAAAAATTAGCAAGGAAATCCAAGGAGTACCTTACCTAGATCATTTGGAAAAAGAAATACCAGGAAATCAAAATCTCTTAAACAGGAAATATGAGTTCTTCCTCAGAAAGAGTGTTTTATTAATTTCTCCAAAGTCATTTTCTTTCTAATGGTCATTTTCTGCCTCTGGAAAAGGGTAAAATCATTCAGTGAGAAGAATTCATTTTCAGACAATATTAAATGAGGGAAAGAGAAGAATGAGAAAACTATAGATTTAAAAAAAAAAGAAAATAATAAGGAAGTAAATGTTCAAAGAAGTGATATGCTATGGTTTGGATGTTGGATTTCCTGTCCTGATAAAGGCTTTGTTCCTGGGATGACGGTGCTGAGGTGCTGTGGAACGTTTAGGAGATGGGGCCAGAGGAAGGTCCTAGGTCAATTGAGGAAAGTTCAAATTCAGTTGATGTTTCTTGCCAGACCCTTTGATACTTCTCATAAGAAGGTTCTTGTAAATGCCTGACTTTCTCTCTGAGATGGAATTCATTGATCCTACATATGGTCCCACCATCTCCATTTACTAAGATGTGACACCCCAAGAGGACCCTCACCAGAACTGAGCTGATGCAGGTGCCCTGCCCTTCAGCCTCCAGAACTGGGAGCTAATTAAGCCTCTTTCTTTTTTTTTTTTTTTTTTTTTTTTTGGTACTGGGGATTGAACCCAGGGGCACTCAATCACTGAGCCACATTCCCAGCCCGATTTTGTATTTTATTTAGAGACAGGGTCCCACTGTGTTGCTTAGGGCCTCACTAAGTTGCTGAGGCTGGCTTTGAACTCGCGACCCTCCTGCCTCAGCCTCCCAAGTGCTGGGATTACAGGCGTGCGCCACCATGCCCGACAAGCCTCTTTATAAAGATGGCTGCATTTGGTATTTTATTAGAGTGATAAAAACCTTTCTAATAGTGTCATATGGAAACAGGAATATGACTGTACAGTATTTAGGTGGAAGTAAGGAGAAAAAGTTAAGCACAGTGAATGCTGGAAAAGAAGCCCATGTTGATATATGCATTATTTCCACTGATTTCTTTCCTTCTTCTCTTTGACCACATTGACTAAAGGTATATTCTAAACCACTTCAGTATTTCACCAAGTTACCAAATATTACAGGAACATCAAGAAGATAAATAACTGATTTAGTGCTCCCCTCTTAAAATAAAATTATACTTTGAACTGAACTAAGCCAGCGAAAAAAAATGCAAGCATAAATTTTGGAGACAAGAAGAAATTTTATTATTGGTGTTCCAAGGATGAAGTAGAAAGTTGAACATTGCTAATTCCAATTTGTACCTGGCCTTCCTTACTCAGTATCTCATCTTGATATTGCTCCTTTATCTACCCATGATATGGAATTGACAATCCTCCCCCATAAAGCCTTACTGAGTAAAAATTACATCTATATTATATGTGTCTCTGTTTATAGAGGAAATATATATGGTGTCTTAAAAGTTATTAGAAAAATATAACTACATAAGATTAGTAAATATCATAATCAAACTTCACCAGTGAGTGACAGCATTCCATGAACACCCTAAACTTCTTATCCTACTTTAAAGAGATTTTTGAATTCCATCGGTACTACATCAGACCCACATCATCTCACAGTGAATTTTAAATATGAATAAGTGTCATGTCCTTACCTGTGTGTCTACCTCGTAACTTGTGCTGGAACAAATCTCCTAGAGCGTTTGTAGATCTAGGATACACCCCAGAGCATAAATGGCTCCAGTGTTCTGTAGAAGCCCTTGAGATAGTCTGGAGTCTGGGTATTAAAGCAAGGGACACCTAGACAGGGCCGTATTAGGGAAGACCATTTGTTGCTGTTGCCTAACAGCCAGAGCTGTGAATACACTGGCGATGATGATTACTCAAAGGTTCAGTCAAGAGCTGAACACTGACAGCAACACACAAGGTCGCTTACTACCTCTGTTGTGTTGTTCTTCCACTGCCTACATGAAAAATTTATTTATTTAAAATTGGATACCTAAATAAATATACTACAAATTTTAAAATAAAGAATATTTAAAATTACTTGTGTACTGCAGATTAGTCCAAAATATTTCTTCATGGTAGAAGTGTACTTAGATTTTATTTTGACCATTTCTTGCCCAGTGAAGTATTATTTCAAAATCAGGTGTTGGAAGACAATTCTCTTTGGGTCGCTCACATTTCTGCATGCCTTACAAACCGAAACTCTATCTTTGCTTGAAGCTATGTTGTCAAGGATGCTTTATAAAACAAACAGTATTGGAAGATAAAGATAGGGTTCCCTTCCAAAGCAAAGGATAAAGTTGCTTATAGCTTTAGAAGATAAAGATAATATTTCCCTACACAACAAGAAATATGCATCTATACCATATGGTATAATAAAAAATTATGTCCCTCAATGAAAAAAGCAAGTATACCAACTGCCCATTATAAAATATTCAGGTTTCTTAAGGACAGCTTTCTGTCCTCCAACACAACCACCCATTATATATTTAGGTGTGACCTGGCCCTTTTTGCATTTCCTTGTGGGTATTGGAGCTAAGAGAAATGACCCAGGAGAATTCTGATATTCTGGATACCACTATTTCAGTGAATAACAAAATCTTTTTTCTTGAATGCAAGAGTCTTATGTCTTCTTCTAGTATCTATAGCATACTAAAGTGTTAGCTTGCCATTCAGATCAAATATCAAACTTCACAATCCCCAATGTTAGCTTCACTCAAAACACATTAAATATGAAGATGCAAATGACACATGCATTTCAAAAATATTTTAGCCAACAAAATGAAATTTATGTGAAAGTCAGGTTTTTATCATGTTGTCCTCCCTAACAGCAGCTGTATTCTAGAGATCCACAGTGATTTAACCCTTTATGTTAATTCTTATAAAGATAGTTTGCTGTAATTCACATAAATGCCTTCATTACTATTTCTGTAAAAGATGAACTTCTTTTAGCTGTGTGAATTAAAGCCTTCTTAAAGACTTAATCTTCTTTAAGTTACCTCCTCTCACTTGAGAAGTTTTCCAAATCAACATTAATCCTACCTTCCTTTTTAAATTTATTTATGCATTTATTATTGGTCTTAAAAACAGAATGGTAAATTATTACAAAATATCTTAATGTATTGTGCTTTCCCATATCTGTGTCCTTGTGGAGTCCCCTCCCATTGAATATCGCTGCCCTGTGGCCTACAGAAGGCCCTGCTTTGACAGAGAATATGGCAGGTATGATGCTATCTGAGTTCTGGTGCCTTAAAGTTTTTTCTTCCCTAAATGACCAAGGAAAACAGTCCAGGCTCTTCTGCTGGGAAGGCCACATGGAAGGACAGTCCCTGATGGATAAGAGAGAAGCCTTCACTTGTCAGCCACCCACACTAAGGGATGAGGTAAGTGAGGAAGGCCATCTTAACATCCTCTGGCCCAAATTGTGGCCACTTTAGGTAAACATAGTCAGGACGACTTTGAGCAAAAAAAAAGACATCTGGGTAGAGCCCAGCTCACATGCAGAAGAGTGAGAACAAACGAAATGCTATTGCTTCGGATCGTGAAATTTTGAGGTGGTTTGTTGTACAGCAGCACATAACTGAAACAGATATAAACACCCCTCTTCTTTTCCCAAGCTCATTTCTATGCTGCTGAGACCTCTCTTTGTCTTTCACTAAGTCGTCATTACCCTGTGGCTCTATTGGCTCCTTCTACTTGTCCTGTAGTGTGCTGTAGTCTTCTCATTCCAAGAAATAAAATCTCCTTTTGAAAAAATAATACTCTCAAGAAACCATCCTTGTGTTTGCACACAACAACAACTATCTGGGAAAAAATGCAATCTATACTCATTTATATTTCATCTTTATTTCCCTTTCAGTTATAACATCTAGCATATATTTTTCTACAGAAAGCACTGTCTTAAAAGTCACTGAAAATTTGCTCATCTCCAGTCCTAATCTCAATCCTCATGAGTTTGAAACTGTTCAGCATTTGACTCTGGTAATGCCATAGTTTTTCAAATACATCCATGAGATTCCATGATTATAAGCATCCCTCTCTTCCTTAGAACATCACTGCCTATTTCTTCTTAGCATTTTTCTGGATCTTCTTTCTTGACTCCTGTGTTGAGACACATCCACTGAGCCTGTCTCCCTCCCACTGCGCTTTCTATTCTAAACTCTATCATGTCAGTGCCTCTGGTTCCATGACTGTAATTCTGATCTTTATAAAATGGCATCCAAGTTATCCTAAATTAGCTTTTATTCCAGGCTCCAGATATTTGCTATAGGAGAATAAGCATCTCCTGGGAGCTTATGGAAAGAAAACAAAATAAAATGATAGACTGTACCCAGGCCTGCTGAATCAGAATAGGTATTAACCAGATCCCCCAGTGGTTTCTATGTGCTTGCAAATCGGAGAAGCACTGCTCTAAATAGGTGTTTCTATCTTACCTTGGTCAAAACAAAAAGAATCATTTCCTTTGCTCTTCCCCACAACAACCACAAAACACATTCTTCCTTTCTCGGTGTCCCATTAATCCATTATGCTTTTACTATCTACTCTGTCACAAAAATCAGAATCTATGGAATTGTCCTCTATGAGTACTTTTTTCTTACCTGCCCTCAACTACCAATCCATCAATTATCATGTTGGGTGCATTTGACTTGAGAATATATCCTTCTAATCCTTCTTTGCCTTCTGATTTAGTTTATCATCTTTCCTCTAGACTATTTTAATCACATTCAAACTGGACACCCTCCCTCTAGCCTCCCTGCCTTCCAATGCATTCCTTCTTTAAGGCTAGGTACTTACTGCTTAACATCCTAAAACAAAGAAAAAATAAAATCAAAATAACAAAACATTTTACAAACTTGAAAATACAAATGAAAAATATGATCAAAATAACTAGAAAGTTCATGGTAACATGTTTTTGTTCAAAGTTATCATGCACTTTCCTTCTCCACAGATTATAAATGCTAAACTTGACGGCTTAGCATTTAAGACCTTCCAAAATCTAGCCCCCACCTGCCATTTTGACCATCTCCCTATACTCCATACCAAAAAGTCAAAAAGGAAACCAACATTTATTCTTCCGCTCATTCTATCTGGAATTGTCTTCTCCCTGTCCCAATGGTTAGAATTTTCTCTCTCTTTCAGAACTTTTTCTTTTCTATCCAACACTCCCCATACTCCAATCTACAAAGAGGCATTCCTCATTCCTCTGAGCCTATTTGAACTTAGTGAAATGTATTCTATTATTTCAAATGCATATTGCCACACATTTTGTTTTTCTGTATATACCTAATCCATAAGATTTATCTCCTCAAGTTGAAGATGACATCCTGTAATCCCCACAATTGAATTAACAGAATAAGTGTTATAGTTTATATATGTGGTGTTCCCCAGAAGCTCATGTATGAGATAATGCAAGAAAGCTCCATCGTGAAATTATAAGATGATGATTATAATCAGGGATTAATTGGGTGGTAAATAAAGTCAGGTAAGAGTGTGGCTGGAGGAGGTGAGTCCCTGGGAGTGTGCCTTTGGAATATTTATTTTGTCCTTGTTGAGCAGAGCTCTCTCTCTCTCTCTCTCTCTCTCTCTCTCTCTCTCTCTCTCTCTCTCTCTCTCTCTCTCTTTCCTGATCATGTCTTAAGCCACTTTCCTCCACCATGCTCTTCTACCATAATGTTCTGTCTCACCTCCAGCCCCAAGGAATGGAGCCAGCCTTCTATGGACTGAGACCTCTGAAACTATGAGTTCCCAAATAAACTTTTCCTCCTCTAAAATGTTCTTCTTGGGTCTTTGCATCATAGCAACAAAAAACCTGACGAAAGCAATAAGTATCCAGTATAGTTGGTTGAATTAAATATTGAGGGGACTTATATTATCCACTGAGTTCAACTCTGTTGCTTTTACTTATTTTTTAAAAAAACTAAATTTAAAATATTTTAAAAGACTAGGAATTTCTACCTCAGTTTATTTCATCATTTCACAACATTATATGTTATGATGACTGGTAAATTTTCCTCCCACAGAACAGATTTCTGTGGAAATCCTGATAAACTTTGGACCACATCGTCACCACTGGACAAAATTACAATTGCATTCGGGTGTGCTTTGTACACTCAGGTTAGCCAAAGTCCATGTTTCTTCTTAGTTTATTATAAATAGAACTACTGTTGCTAGGGATGTGTCATCAAAAATACGCTACCAGGAAGTAGAGAATCAACTAGAAAAAATTCAACTCAGTAAAAAATGAGCATCTCCATTCTTGAAATATATAATCATGTTTAAAAGAAGACTTCCTGCAGGAATGTGGAATGGATCCTAAAGTTAAATTATATGATAGTCAAGACTGGCTGGGTGGGTTAAGAAGAGAAAAAAAAAGAAACCAGGAGTTTAGAAGCTATCAAGCCCTTGCATTGTGGAATTTGTTGCAGAAGAGTATCGGAGCACATGAAACAGTATAAATATTTTAAATTTAAATGATCAAACTTACATGGGAAGCTTTAGACTACATCAAGGAGCGGGAAAGAAGGAAAGATATTGTCAGCTTTTGAAATTCCCGTGTAAACAGAACATGGGAGTCTTTAGAGTCTGCTGCATACTTCTCTCTCTCTCCTTCCTCTCTCTCTCTCTCCCTCCCCCACCCCTGCCCCGCCCCTGGTCCCACCCTTTAAAAAGCAAGTACATTGGTTAACTAAATATGGAATGCTTATTAATAATTATTCTGAAGGGATTTTACTTGGCCAACCTTAAATGTTACAAACCAAAATAAAGCAACTAGAAACAGAGGGAAATAAATAGCACAGGAAAAAGAAAAAAATCTTGCCATATTAGCTTTGCTCCCAGAGAAGAATTTGAACTCTGCCTCGAAATTAAATGGGGGTAGGGAGGGGCTTCTTGTTCACTTCAGAGGAAGAAAATCCAGGACATTCAAAGACAATAGCCACAGCAACAATACTTCTGAGGTTCTGGATGCATAGATAAAATGAGGAGGTTTTGGTTTGGGGTTTTTTGTTTGGTTGGTGTTTGGGTTTTTTTCCTTTTACTTTTTTTTCCTTCCAACTTTAGAAGTTAAGCATGTATGTGACATTTTATCACTTCCCTTAATGCCTCAAATACCTAGAGTCTAATTATGTGTCATTCAGGTTCCATTTTTTCCATTTAATTGCTATTTGACCAGTTTCTGTTTATTAGCCTTTTTATCCAAGAAGGTTGACAGCTGGAAAAAAGAAAGAGATAAAACAACCCAGTCAACTTTGTTATTCAGAACTGTGAGACATTTTGTTCGGAAATGTCTTACCTTCCGTGAGGGCAAGGTCTGACTTCCACATTGTTATCTCCCAGCATCTAGAATCGGCCCTGACATGTACTATAGGCAATTCATGTTTCTCAAGTGAAGGGGGCAAAGAGAATCAAATGAGACACAAGTATTTATAAATTATCTCAGTCATCCTTGTCTTCATTTATACGAATAACTGAAAGCTGGCATTGGCAAAAGCCACATGACACACATGAGTTGGTGCCAAAACAATGTTCTAGTTTAGCTTTTTGGCATTACGGGGTGGTTGTGATTCCTTGGTCAATATCCAAACCCCAGGTTGCTTCAGAGTTTCTAAGACAACAGCTTTCAAACTGCCTTTTACTGCATCCCAGAGAAATAAATTTTACATCAAGAACCAGTACACCACACACACACACACACACACACACACATACACGGGTCAGGGGAGTTTTAAAACCAAAATAAAAGTTCTATGAAACAATACTTACCCTTATTATGTAAAATATACTGGTTTGTCCTATTCTATTTCATTTTTAAATGTTGTTTGCAACCTAATAGATTGATTTCATAACCAGTTAATAGGTTGGACGGTAGCTTTAAAACCCCCCCTAGGACCACCTTAGTGAAAGCATGACTATTGTGAAATGACTGAAGAGAGTGACCTAGACCTTGGTTCATGCTCCTGGTGCAGAGGATCATTCGGGCACAGTTCTAGGTTAAAAAAAAAAAAATTCTAGAATGTCTTCAGATAGATTTGGAATTCACACCATGGCTCTGAAGCCAGCAGGTTCACAGTTCCTCACAGTAGATTATCTTCAGGCCTTTAGGCCACTTCTTCATTGTGTATGTCAATCACTCACAACTAGTGAGTGCAATTTTCATAGAGAACACACAGTTGGGTTTTGAAGGCTACATACAAGTTTCTCAGCAAGTCCCACATGGAGGAGGACAATGCAGCAAAGTAATCAGCCATGAGGTTGGAGAAAGTAAATACTTTTAACATTGGCATTTGGCGGGGCTGATGCTAAATTCCCTAAGGTCTCTCTGAAGACTGGAAAATCACTCTAAAGAACTAAAGCAAATACCTAAAGAAGTGCAAAGAACACTGGAGTTTCATATTAATGATCTAAATACTCTTTCTCTTTTTGTTTCATCCATTCATTCATCAAATACTGTGTGTCTCCTCTGAACCAGGCTCTGACCTAACAAGGAGAATATCTGGCCTGATGGAGCTACTTTAAAATCTGGGTTATGATGTAAATATGTAAGAGGCAATATGCACTCTTCCTCCACAGAGCAATGTGGCATATCTTTGTAGACAATTTCCAAGATACTCAGATTTGTTAGAAGTGGAGCCCTGTCAGGGGCTGGCATCCACAGACATAAGGTGCGGTCCTGCCCTTGAAGTGCTTTCAGGGAGTGTGGGGATGAACACACGGGGATTTCCAGTGCCATGTGATGAGAGCTATGATGAAATATGAGTGAGTCAGAATGAAAGCACGAGGGAGGAACACCTAAATCAGCAAAATGTCGTTAAAGGCTTCTACAGAGGACATAGCACTTGAGCATTTGAGGATCAATAGAGATTTGCTAGATGGACAAGAAGTAAAGCCTCTAAAAATAGAAGGAACATCACGTGCAAAATTTTGGAGTATGAAAAAGGATTTGAGTGGCAAAAAGGCCTCTAGTTCAGCAAGAAAAGCTGAAGATTAAGCTGATCATAGCTGTGCAGCCTTTCTCTGAGAGAGCCTAGGAGGACATTAATTTGAAAGTGGTCAATAAACAAGTTTCACATAAAGGCATGCAGATGAATGAGAATTCTTAAGAAAATCAAAGAACACAGGGAACTTCTAATTCTCAGTTGGACTTGCATCTGAGGGATGCTTCCTTGTTATACTAATCCCTAGTCCTGTCCATCATGGTTGTGGTCATCATCATGATCACAGCTAATACATATTAAGACTCTACCAGGAACTTCACATGTCACAACAGCTCAGTGAAATGGGTTCTTTTCTTATCTCCACTTTCCCAAGAACACAGATCCATGATTGACAGAGTCAGTCTTTGATGCAGGTAATCTATTCCAGAGCCTCTGGGCACTTAGGCCCTATCCTGATGTATCTGTGCGAGATTCTCCATGCCACATCGTCAGGCTCCTTCACCTGTATTATCAACACTGGTTTCAGAGTCAGTCACCCTGCCCTGAAGAAAAGGTGTGGTGTTCTGCCAGAGCTCTCTTCACATCCATGTTAATTAGTGAAACTCTTGTTTCTAGAATTTCCTCCCTGCTCCTTTCTGGGCTACCATTGAGACTACTCGGAAGCTTTTAACCTAGATCAGATGTTACTTTTTGGCATAATTTTTGTTGCATAATTTGCAAATTGTAAAATTAGAATTTGCCAGGATGATTTCAAAGCCTTCAGTGGAACCGAATCATTTCAAATGCATGAGGCAGTGGGAACCACCAGGACAGCACCGTGTTTGTTTGGGCTATAAATTTCCTAGGAAATGGAGGCTAGTTTATACTTCCAACAACTGTTGAGTATAAATCAAATGAGAACTTCTGAAGCCAGATGCTTCATTTGTTATTTTAATGTGTATTTTATTTTCAGAAGGATGGCAGGATCCATGTTATCTCCCATACTTAGAAGCAAGTGGCTGGAATCATCTTTGTCTTTGGGGGTAGAAGCCTTCATGGTCAGTCAGTCAACACTCACTTGTCCTGTGAACTTGAACTCTTGTGTAATTTTATTAGTGAATGGATTTAAAAGTTCTAGCTAGCTGGCTTCCTGAGAATGGCAATTTAAATAGCTCTCACAGAAGTCACAAAAATGCTAGGCTGAGAGGGTCATAAAGTAGTTCCTTTAAAGTCCAATGAGTCATAATTTAGCATGAAGTAGATTGATTGGAGGAACAATTGTAAGCTGGCAGTTCGTTAAGATCTCCGGGTCGTCTCTGTAATTAGAACTGTTATGATGGTTGTTGGCACTAAGAGACAGCAAAGATAGGTCATGTCAAGAGTCCATTCAAACACTTGTGGGTTCAGAGATTGAAACCCACGTTGAACCTTTTGGTGTTTGAGTTTGTTAACTGTTGGCCAAATGCCACTTCCTGTTCCTAAGAAAAGAGGCTTGAAAAAATCTCATAAAAAATGACTTAAAAGGCTTCCTTGACTTCAAAGGGCTCTTACAAAACAACATTTTGATGAGTTAAGTGTAAAGGAATCAGAAACATACGGATTAAATTTCCCTTAATAGAGTCATGTGTCTAAAAATGGAGGGAGAGAGAAGTGGCAAGTTTGTGCTGCTCAACACGTTTCCAAAATGTCAGGGTCTCTATTGATTCCAAAGAGTCGGATTCTTCCATTCCAACACCATGCTGGCACAGTAACATCTAGAAGAGCATGCCAAAGTGCCCCACTGAACAAAGACAAACATGCTTGTGTCGGTCAGGTTAACCAGGTCATCCTCTCTGCTGTCCATCATGCCAGGCTCCGCTTTAAAGGAAATCACAGTGTCACAGGACACAGCCTTGAAGAACAAAGAGAATTTTTAAATCAGACCTCTCGCTCGGGTCAGGCAATTGTCCACTGGCCACTCGGGTGCATTTGAAGCTGACTTTGCTGTGGAAGGGAATACAAGCAGGCTCTCCTTGGCCACAAAGTGCCACACGAAAGGCAGTGTCACACCTTGTGTGCATTTAATCTTCACATCTTTACTCATAATTTTGTGTTTCTAGCCTTTGAAAGTAAACAGTGTTTCCCAAGTGGAGAAAATGTTTTTGGGACAAGGATAAAATTGTAAAATAGTAATAGAAATAAAAATTATTTGCAGGGATGAACAACTGCAAATTCTGATCAAGAATTGTTTCTCATCAGTTTTGCCACTAATTTAACTAACAGACAGCTAAACCTGATTTATTCTGTATTTGACTCTCTTATAAAGAACTAAGCACTTAACCGCTGAGGGCAGAGGAAAACAAGACCATACATGTTTCTTAGTGAAGCAGTAGTATCAATGAATAAAAATTCTGCCAACTATTAGATAATCAATATAACCCAATTGAATGTTTTGTTTTGGTCAAACATGATGGTGTGAATTTTTACAGGGATATTTCACAAAATGGAACCCTGTGGTGATGGTGATTTCAGATCTTAAAAGAAAAATTTCTAAAAGTGAACATTTCTTTGTTTAATTTGCTTGTGATGTGAACTGGTACAGTAACACACAAATGAACTGCCCTCTTAAAACAAAATTAGAGAAAAGGTCCTGATTCGTTGATTCCATAGTACTTTTTCTAAATAGTATAGTTTATTTATATCAATATATTTCTTTTCTCTTTCTCCACATTCTTTTGTTGGTACATTATAGTTGTATATAATGATGGGATTTGTTGTTACATATTAGTCCGTGCACACGAAATAACAATGTAATTTGGACAATAGTCCCCAAAAGTCCCTTCCCAGCACTTTCCCCTCCCCTCCTCCCACCCTGTGGTCCCTTTCCTCTACTATCTCTCTTTGATTTGCATGAGACCACCCCCCATTATTCTTTTCCTTTTTCCTCTCTAGCTTCCACAAATAAGAGAAAATATATGACCCTTGACCTTCTGAATCTGGTTTCTTTCGCTTAAGATAATGGTCTCAAGTTCAGTCCATATTCTTGCAAATGAAATGATTTTATTTTTCTTTATTGAATAAAACTCCTTTGTGTATATATACCACATTTTCTCTATCCATTTATCCATTGATGAACACCTAGGCTGGTTCCATAGTTTGGCGGTTGTGAATTGTGCTGCCATAAACATGGGTATGGATGTTTCTTTGTACTATGCTGACTTTAATTCTTTAGGATAAATACCAAGGAGTGGTATAGCCGAGTTACTTGGTGGTTCCTCCATGCGGATTTCCATAGGTACTAATTTACAATTCCACCAACAGCTTTAAAGAGTTCCTTTTTCTCCACATCCTCTCCAACATTTACTATTGTGTATGTTCTTGACGGCTGCCATTCTGACTGGTGTAAGATGAAATTTCAGTGTAGTTTTAATTTACATTTCCCTAATTGCTAATGCTATTGAAATTTTTTTTGTATATTTGTTGATCATTTGTGACTCTTCTTTTGAGAAAGATCTGTTTAATTCATTTTCCCATCTATTAATTGGATGGTTTTTGGTGTAGTTTTTTAATTCTTTATATATTCTAGATATGAATCCTCTGAAGAATAGCTAGAAAAGGTTTTCTCCCATCCTGTGCATTCTTTCCTCATATTCCAAATTGTTTCTTTTGCTGTACAGAAGTTTTTTAATTTGATGCCATCTCATTTATTAACTCTTGGCATTATTTCCTGAGCTTTAGGGGTCCTACTGAGAATGTTGTTGCCTGTGCCTATCTATATGTTAGATTTTTTTTTTGAGAGGTGGGTACAGGGGCACTCGACCACTGAGCCACACCCCCAGCCCTATTTTGTATTTTTTATTAGAGACAAGGTCTCACCATGTTGCTGAGCACCTTGCTTTTGCTGAGGCTGGCTTTGAACTCACAATCTTCCTGTGAGAAGATTCCTGCCTCAGCCTCCCGAGTCACTGGGATTACAGGGGTGCACCTGGTTTATATGTTAGCTCTTGACCCTATGTTTTCTTCTAGGAGTTGCAAAATTTCTGATTTAATATCTAGATCTTTGATGCATTTTGAGTTGATTTTTATGTAGGGTGAGAAATAGGGTCTAATTTCATTCTTCTACATGTGGAGAACCAATTTTTCCAGCATGATGTGTTAAAAAGGCTTTTTTTTTTTTCTAACGTGTTTTTCACACCTTTGTGAAAGATCAAATGACTATAGATGTATGGGTTTGTCTCTCTGTCTTCTTTCCTGCACCATCGGACTATATGTCTGTTTTTATGCCAGTACCATGCAGTTTTTGTTACTATAGCTCTGTAGAATAATTTGAAGTTAGGTATCATGGTGCCTCCAGCATTGTTTACTTTGGCTCAGAATTGCTTTGGCTATTCTGGGTGTTTTGTTCTTCCAAATGAATTTTAGGGCTATGTATGTCAATATATTTCCTAGAAAAGGAAAGAAATAGAACCTTCAAATACTGGCCAAGTATTTTTATGCAATTTCAAAGAAAGATTGATAAATGAATCTATACTAGTAAATAAATACCACCATTTTTAATATTTTGTCTTTCAACATATTGTCAAATTTGATTGAGGTAGTCATGCATTATTTTAGCAACTACCAAGTGATCCAAAAAACTAGTGCAGATTTTTGTTCCTGTATATGTTCAAAATCGTATTTCTATGCATAACCCAAAGACTCCAGAAGAAAAAGAACCAGAATCTACACCTCAGCAGAGCTTGGGGCTTCCAAGGAAATATTGCCAAAAATTTCATCCAGTTTTAGCCTTAGTTACCAAGTCAGAATGTCAAGTGCTCCTTGAAAGAAAAGTTTTAAGAGACCTGATGAACCAATTGCTAAAGAAGAATATCATGTTAAGAGGATGAATAAGGTCTAACATTGTAGTCGTGTTCAAACAAGTGTTTTCGCACATTAGCTACATCCCTGGAAGGAAATATCAGCCCTGATGGATGCTGATTATCACTGCCCTGATGGATTCTGATTTTCATTGAATTTATCATTTCTCAGGAGAGATGTTAGGCACACAGCATTCACAAAGCAGACACAATACACATACATTCTTTACATAGAGATGATTTGCAATTTCCTATTCCTCATTCTTCTCTAAGTCTTGAGATTAGCTACCCAATCCCCCTTCCAAAGATCTCGAATATTTTTCAAGAAGTCTGTACACACATTGAGCAGTTATGCTCTAATGTGACATAATTACAGGTCAGGAATCCTTTAATCCAGCAAATACCTCCCCTTCCGGGAATGCAGCCCTTGAATTTCCCTTGTAAGAGAACATCTCATTTGGGTTAAATATTGTCCCCCGAGGTTCTCCTTACAAAATTTATACCCTTCCAGAAGGGCTGGTAATTAAGTCACTAAAACCTCCGTGTTAATCATCTCAACGAATAATACATGGAGGAAAAAGAACACAAGAAGAAAGGATAAAGGCACTCAAAGTTACCAAATTTGCAGGTTTATCTAAAACTAACACCATGTCAAAACCCTAGACTTTCATCTTCTATCAACAGAACTGTACTTTTCTTCCATCGTTTCAAACAATTTGTAGAGCACCTTTGACGTTACCTGATCATCAAATTCAAATACTACAACATCAAGTAGAAATGCCCAGAAAAGCAAAAACAGCAGCAATGCCTCATTCAAGGATTAATAATCCTTGTCTACTAGTCCAGATTTGTTATTAATGCAGCATTTCCTTTAATGGAATACTGGGAGCTTTTTATTTTTTATTTTTTTGCTTATTTTTTGATATCAGGGTTGAACCAGAGCCTCCCACATTCTAAGAACATGCTCTGAGCTTCACCCCCAGCCCCTGAAAGACTTTGTTAGTCTCTGGGAATTATAACTGGAAAGGGAGTTGTGGGGTGCATAAAACTTCAGGGGGCGGGTTTTAACAGGGGGTTAGGTAATGTTAGGGATTAAAGCACTAGATAAATGTGAGAAAATGTTTACAATGCAGAGTTAAGGGTTTCCACGCTTTTCAAGATCTTCCTACCAAGGGAAAATCATCTTTTTCTTATAAAGTTCAGCTCCATTTACAAAAACTAGGAATTTTTGGAGCTACTATCCCCCACAGCTAGTACAGCTGGTGATAGCATATTCTTTGATTAAGTTTTTGTTTTCGATATGTTAGATAGTAAAACACAAGCTTTAATATTTTCTCTTTGAAGTAGATCTGGTATGCTAATTTGGATTGCTGCTATGGTTATAACTATGTAAAAAATGGATAAAACTAAAAAGGAGAATGGAAAAACAAATAAATTTGATTTGTTAGGATAATGGAATCCTAGGAGATATTTTTCCAGCTGTAAATATTGCAATTGTCAAAAACATTTCTAACACAGTGATTACTTATTTTAAGCCTAATTCTCATTATGTGAGACTGTTAAAACTTTTGAACTCTTCCACCAAGAGACAACACGTTCCACAGACTGTAGTCTTGTACCTGGGTCAAAGTACCCTCAATATTCAACCAGCACTGTGCTTGGTTATCATCTCTGCCTATAAAATGTGTACTCAAAGCCCAAGGAGGAGAGATTGAGGCTCAATCCACAGCCGTAGAAAGCAAAGCTGGGTTTAGACATGGAGCAAGAAGCTAGAAACCTGGGAATACCATTGGCATAGTTGCCCCAAAGAAGTCAGAGGATGGAAATTCCATGATACCGAATAAGAAAATATTGGAACCAGCAGTAAAACAGGGTGCAACCAATTTATTTTGATCAAATGTTAATTGAATTTCCTTAATTCTGGGAACTGAAATGGCACTAGAACCTGAGTGGGCTACAGCTCCCGGGTGCATCTGAGATGATGCTTAATTACTTCAACTTGGGAATTTGTGGATCAAATAAACAAACCGATTTTCTTCACCAGTTAGTTGTACTTATTCTTACTCATTCTCTTCCTCCTCCTTTTAGCCCTTTACTCAATTTCCCCTGGATAGAATGTCCTATCCCTCTCCTCTAATGCTCTTTTTTTTTCTTTTTTTCTTTTCTTTTCTTTTTTTTTTTTTTTTTAACTTATCTTCAAAGCCATTTCCATTTGTTGCAGAAAGTAATTCCAAGACTTTTAACCAGGGTCAACACTTTGTATACCATGGAGCCCATTCATGGGTAGTACTTGGAAAATATGGTTATATACATTGATCACACTATCAATAATAGTACATGTGATAATCCTGAAATTACAAATAAACGATAGCTTTCTGACAATTTAAATTTCACTTCCTTTTAAAATTTTATTTGTTTGGTTTTTTTGCTTATTTATTTATTTTGGGTACAGGGGATTGAACTTCTGTGCTTAACCTCTATGCCACATCCCCAGTCCTTTTTAGTTTTTATTTTGAAGCTGACCTCAAATTTGCGATCCTTCTCCTTCAGCGCCCCTCTCCAAGTCATTGAAATGATAGGCATGCCCCACTAGGGCTGTCAGTTATCCTGGCAGGAGAATTATTCAGGGACCAGACCACTTTTCAAACTTATGAATAGCTTTGTGTTGACTCTGCTTTCAGAACACGGGCTCTCATCACTATCATTTAGGCGTTTGACACATTTCTGACTTCAGTCCTGCACCATTCTCTTGATTCATTTTTTTCTTTTTTTTTTTCTTTCCTGTCCTCCTTCAAATCATTTTAGCTCTGAGCTTTGAATTGCAGTTCTCTTTAATTTTCCATCCAACATTGGTGCTGCCTAGTTAAAATAACAATAATAGAAGGGAGATCCCTAGGATAGAGCAAGTAGATGGGGGAAGGAGGAGGAGTGGGAGAAGGCAGGTACTGGGGAATAAAACTGATGGAAGTATGTTATGTGCATGGATGAATATGGCATAACGAATCCAACTCATGTACAATTATAATGAAATTATAAACAAACAAACAAACAAAACCCCTTGGTGATGCTTCAAACTTTGGTTTCTCTTCTCAACTGTGATTGAGTTTCTTCTCACTAACTCTGAACAATTATGGACAAATAGCATCTGTCCACACTGCACCCAGGACCCTACACATCAGCACAGCCTCCAATAGCGGCAATCCCTCTAGGTGAAACCAAGCCTAAGTGATATTATTTAGAAGAGGTCCTTTTCTAGCATATATAAACCAAATACTTCTAAAATAAGAATCATAATAATTCAAGGTATCTCCAACAAAAAGAATGTGAAAGGTAAACTTATGATTTTGAATCAGCGAGTCAGAAAAAGATGTCATTCTTTCATTAATATACATGATAGAAGGTGAAGCTGTCATATTATCTCTAGATTTTATTGTTTATTTTCAATTGTTATTAGATTACCTCTAAATAATAATATTTTAACTTAAGAATCATTTGGTTTTGTTCTGTCTTGTTTATTTTACTTAATTTCCCATAACCTTACCAAACTACTGTTCATTTCTTCATTCAATGAATAGATAAATAACTTCAAATAGAGAATTAAGAGGGTAATTCAACATACTCAGTTTATTGATTGAAGTCATTTGTTGTTAGTATACTAAGATACTATTAAATGAAAACTCTTCTTTCAACTACATAATGTGGAAAGAATTAAGCTTCAAAACTAGCTTTATTATGTTACATGTGGTCTTCCCCTAAAATTAAAATCTTAGTCTGATGACTCATCATAGCATTGAGGAAGAGTGGAGACTTATTTTGTTATTTCAAAATAAATCTAATTAATAAATACATCAGTTGGTGTGTACTATAACAGACGAATGAAGACAAAACAATCCATTATTATCCAAAAATGCACGGGATTATGCTGTCTGTATTCCCTTTTCAGTCTTGAACAATGGATTTGAACTACACAAAGAAAAAAATTCTATCTTCAACAGTACATAATGTTTCCTTTCAAATACATACAAAAGGATCACATCCCTCGTCTCTATAGGTATTTACTCTAAATAAACCCATTTAGACTTGAAAAATCTCTGTCTGGGTACAAGAAGCACAAAAAGAGAGAAAGACATGTCAGTGCCCCAAAACACACATAAGAACACATGTAAGAACTTTTTTCAAGGAGTCAACCAGGCCCCATTTTACTTTCTGTTCAAAAGAAAAGTTGGGAAGTTGTGTGATTCAGCTCAAGGTCTTTTGCAGAGTTCAAAATCATATTGTAAATCATCCCAATGGAAAGTACACACCAAAATTTTAACTTCATTCTAACTACCTACGTAGCTTTCTTTTAATAAATGTTATCCTCTTAAAATCAATTATTTAAATAAAAATCAAAATCATTTCTAACTGACATTGGACTGCTTTTGCCTTTATCAGAGGTTTTATCAGGATGAAACAGGTCATTTATGAAAAAGCCAGAGGAAGCACTCATGGACTAAAACAATAGATAGGTTGAATCTCTCCACTCTCTTTCTCAGGTTAATTCTCTGGCAACCTACAAACCTAAAGAAAAGGTGATATTAAATATAAGGACAGATCAGCAATTCACAAATGAAAAGTATTCTCTGTTCATAAGACCATTTTGCTTTCTTGCCATTTCTGTCGTACATTGTGCTAACATGTTATCTCAAAGGTTGGAAATAACCACAAGGTTTTCTGGTGGTTATTTCCAGTTGGCTAGCCGGATTTGTTATTGCATACCATAAGTATGAATTTACAAATACAAACTGAAAATAAACACTTTCAACTGGTGAATAGTACATATCATTTTTAGAGTGATTAATACAGGAAGCAAATATGAATTTCATTTCATTTTGGACCAAGCTAAGGGTGAAAGTAAATTTTCCTACTGCCCTCTGTAAGTTTGCTGCAATGGACTGACAACAGACAGATTAACAGGAAAGAAAATATACAAATTTATCAACATGCACGAAGACATCCCAGGAAGGTGAGTACCCGGAACCCAATGAGATTCAACAACGTATATACTTTCTTCAAAGGAGAGAAGGAAGTGGGAGTGGAAGAGGCTCAGAGGAACAGAAAATAGTTTTTAGAGAAAATGAAAATAAGTGGGTCAAAAGGATAGAGAACGGCCTGGGACGAGGTTCCTCTCTGCTCTGGGGGAGGTGAGAGGCAGAAGTTCACTGTGAACAAAGGTTGTCATAAGTGATAGAGTGATAAAGGCCCTCAGGCAATCTCTAAGAGCTTCCCTCAGAGGAATAGATGAAAAGTCTGTCTGGGCTTCACTTTCAGGATCTTCTCTGGTTATTTGAGATTCATTCCTTCTGGAATGGGAATGTCCCTTAACCAGATAAGAGAACTTCAGAGAAAGGCTCTCTGCACTTTCTCTGCACGGATGGGGGTGGGGGGTGCTGTCAAAACCCTCGGACAGTAAGAGAACTTAGTTCTGAGACCGTTTCTCTAGCTCTGCACATCAAGGTACCACAGTTCCAAGTATAGTTTCTAAGCTCCAACGCCCACGGCTTAAGTTTTTACATATAATCAGAATAAATGTGTGACAACTTATAGAATAAACTGAGTAAAAATGATTTAATGTAAAAAGAGCGTATTTGCCCAAGTGGTTTATAAGAAAACAACATTAATTTGAATTCAACTTATTGAATTTATTTATAATTTAAAGTGCATAATGGAAACAATTATCTGAGAAGTAGAATTTTTCCAAAAACTTGCACATACTAAGTAAAAGCATTTTGGGGTTTTATTTTGGGATTCATTTCCACTCTTCTTCATCATAGTCTTTTTTCTTTGATAAATACAATAAACTTAGTGCCCTTCCAACTTCATTGTATAAAATTCTTACAGAGACCTGTTTCTGCCAATAAAAACTATAGCCCTAATGAGAACCAAAAGGAGAATTTGGACAGAATACCCTTCATTAGAGAATATCAGATAACTGGCTGTATTTGTATACTTTCTTCATATACTTTGATGTATTTTAAATGGGCAAGAATTCCATTATCTGCACATATTGTATGTTAGCTATTCTAAAAAATACACAAATGCTGTACAACCTATAGTATGTTTTTATATGGAACTTTAAAATTCCACTTTCATAAGGCAAACACATTGTCTCCAAAGAAATTATTTCTTAGGTAGTATCTGAAAAACAAATAAATAAGGAATTATTAGAGTTTATAATACAGCACCATCAAGTCTAGCAGTACAATATAGAGTAAAATATTAAGTAATTGATTCTTAAGAATTGCTTTCTAATTCTGAAGTCCAACACTTCACTGGCAAGAATCAATAGGACATCATTTCAAATATGTGACTTCTTTTATTATACACTTGAGATTTCAGACTATAAATGGAATTATGTACTTTACTCTGGTGAATCATGTCACTACATTAACAGTCTGCCAAAAGTTGAAAATCAAAAAGAAATTTTTTCTTAGAGCACTTTAGAATAGATACTGGGTGGTTTGAACTTTTTCCCACTGCTCTTAGGATTAGGGAATGGGGATCGACATTAGTGAAGACTGAAATGAATGTGACTCAATATGCATCAACATTGTCCTTTCATTTCTAGCTTTGTGCTTCCCCCTCAGATTTGGCACATGGAATATCATTCATCCTGGAGCTCCTCAGTGGGTAAATGCCTTTTGGCTGAGTTATATCTTCCAGTACAGGAAAATTGATTGTCATACACTTTGTAGACGCTAGTAGTTTGACCACTAGGGCTTGTAATGCCTACTAAGGTTGCATAACAAATGCAGAATGTGACAGTAGGAAAGGCAATAAAAGGAATTGGAAATTTCATTAGAGCTTGCAACTTCTTTTCCTAGACCAGACTGAATGTGAAATATGTGAAAACTAAACTTCTTGAAAAAAGAAAAATTATCTTAGTATTAAATTTTGGGTCTTTGAATTAAAGCATCAACTATTTTTGTTAAAAAAAAAACAACTAATAATGTAATTTGAAGTCATTATAAATCTAAATCATGAACAAATATGCAAGAAAAGTTCATACTGATGAGAAACTGAGGAGATTCTATTGCTCCTGTGCTCTTAGAAGTACTAAAGAGAAAATGGAAAATTTGTTTGCAAGCACAGAAAAAAATGTGACATGATAAATATTACCCACTAATTGTCGGTCTTTGCCTATAAATGTATCTTAAAAGTCAATTATACCTACTGTTTCATGAATTTAAAAAGGAAAAAAAATCCAAAGTTCAAAAGTTACTGTGGGGGAGAAAAAGCAACATGATCTTCTTACCCATTGCAAAATTCATGCCCAACACTCCCATAAGAAAAGACAGCTTAACGAGAAAAAAACAAAATAAATTTACTTGACCATTGTTTTATATGGCAGGGGAAACTTCCGAAATAAAGATCCAAAGACCCAGGGAAAGCGGATAAAGCCTAGTATGGTAAAAGTGTGATTGATCAAACACCAATAACCCAACACCAATAACCCAGGGAAAATCGAGCAAGACCTGCCTGTTTAGTTCTCTTTCACCTTGGCGTACAGGGAAGAACCCATCTGGAAAAAGGGTCTTCTGACCTACTTCCAGAAGAGCTTAGGGCTGAGAATTCTCTCTATGGCCCCAGAGGAGAAAGGTAGAAAAAGGTAGAAGAGTGACCATCCTAGGTTCTGGAGACTTCCCATTTTCCTTCAACTTACAACAGTTAGTGTTCCAGAGTGCCATATTTCCAGGCAGTGTTTCCTGCACTCTGTCATTACAAACTCAGTGAAAGTCATATTAATTTTCTTCTCATAGAAAGCTTTGATTCTATTTAACCCCCAAATGGCCCCTTGATTGGCAATATGCATTATGCATGTCATTCTTCCTTGATTTTTATAATAAAAAATATACTTATCATGAATATTTCTTAACGGATTAATCTTCATGTTTACAACTGAGTTCACATTTTATGGTTTCTTCCAGTGGAAAACCATGACTTGGGAAGCTTGGTAATGTTCTTATCAAGTTCTTAGCAGCTCTAAGATACTTAACCTTTCTGACCTCTGCCCAAGAGCACATAGATCGATTCTGTGAACCAATAAACCTGGGCAGATTTACCTTTTAAAAATGGCTTAACAGTAGTTTGAATGATTTCAATGATGCAATTTTACCTGAATTGATCAAGGATAAAAATCAATGGCTTAATATAACACATCTGGTCTCCTTGCCTGTCAGTTACTCATACAGTCTGAAGTCCCTGATGATCCATTGAGCCACATGTAACAAAAAAGCAATTGTAGATTGATTGATATTTCAATATGTTGACTTTTATGAAGGTGAGTTATACTGAGCAATAAAAAGGGGAATTTTTTTGTCTATTTCTTAAAATATTCACATTCCCACACAAAATAATCCCTATGATTGCTTCATGGGATGAAGTCAACACAAATCTGGGTTAACTGTACTATCAAATTTCTATTACAGCTCAAACTAAAAGCATTTAAATCTTCAAGGTTTTGAGACTTTCCAGTGACTATCCATGTGAAAATTGTTTTCAAAGACCAATAAAGTATACCTTTTATTTTGCATTTCACTACAAAGAACAATATAATGATAGTATTAACTAAATTTTGGTCCAAATGAAACGAGAACTCTTTGAAGAGCTCATGATATCTCTTTCTATGAGAAACAAAAAATGAAAGGTCTTTGCCCAGGCAAGTCTTCTAAGTAGCCTTCCTGCAGTTAGATCATTTAATCACATTAAGCAATATCAAATACACGTTTTTGTCAATGATATATAGTACTTTATTGTTATCATTGTTACTTGTGTTTTTAATTGTCAGATTTAAATTTTACTTATGGATATAATTTCTCACTATTCTAGCCATGGCTGTATTTCAAGTTACTTCCAATGCAACACTTAATCAGAGCTAGTTCTTTAAAATTAACTCAGAGAATAAATTCTAAGAAAATAAACTTACTGACCCAAGGAAGGAGAGAAATGAACTACATTCCATTTCAGAATGTGACTGGCAATATGAGAAGAATTCCCCCCCTCAAATGTATATTTTCTTTATCTGTTCTGCACTTGTTCAGTAGACCAACACTAACAAATGGAAGCCATGTGGTTATAAATCTATTATCTATGTATATTTTTATTGTGGATGGTTCTTTAATGTAACCAAAATGTCAGAGTCTAGTAAAATTAGATTTGACTATACATATACAAAATGCAATTGTTGTGAAACTTTTAAACATTTCTGAGTATCTGTAAGAAAATTAACTAGAACTTTTGCAAATAGGGTGTTGTTTTCAAACTCTGAAAAAAATTTTTTAAGATTTCTTCCTAAAATGCTAGAAAAGGAAAGGTGTCCTAGGGACCCTATGCCTCATTCTCCTCTCTGAGCAATTTCTGTCCTCTTTCTGCTTTGTTTCAGTTTGAACTGTGATGAAAAGTGATTTTAACATTTGACATCTGGGTGGGTTTCTTTTATAAATAGTAAAATCATGTAAGTTGTCCTGTTTAACCTTTCTATTTTGGACCACCAGGAATCTGAGAAAAAGCTGCAATTCATCTTTAATAATGTTTAAGACACTGAGCATGTACAGCTGTATCTTTCCTATGGCCTGAATAGCTACACTCCTACTATATTCTTCATATGGCCTGAACTAATTTCTGTGTTGCTTCTACTCCCTACCTCACCCCAGTGCACTGTAACTCACATGCAGTAATGAGATGGGATGGGGCAGAGCATCTTCATTAGCACTTGCCTCCCGTTGGCATTTGGAAGATTGTGAGTCTCTAAGTCTGGCTGCATAGACCTTGCCTACAAAGGCCTGGTTCATGCCCTGGACCTACATGGGTCTGTGACAGCACCAAACCTGGATCTGGAGTTGATGTGATGCTGGACTTCCTGATTGGTGCAAGATGCACTAAACTGTCTACCTAAACTTACAGAAAATACCCTTTGAAGTAAAGTAAAACATGATTATGCCACCCCTCCTAAAACCAGGACCATCTTCCCAAGGTTTTGGGTCCTCTGGGTGCCTCTCTGCACCTCTTTCCAGGATAGAAAGAACCACTTGCCTCTAACTCAGCCCTGGACATTTCCCATCACCCAGGATTGTCTGCCTGTGGTTCTTCACAGTGTTTCACCCATCTATAAATCTTAGATGTGTAGCTGAACCAGGATGTTCTTATTGTTATAAACTGCTTTTCCATAGAAATATATATAAAGATGGCCTAAAAGGAGAATAACAAAGAGATCAAAGACATGATTGAAAAAGCAGTTACACTTCTTTTTTAAATTGGGAAGATTTTCTTTTAATTTTTTTCTACTTAGTTATATGACAATAGAAAGCATTTTGACACATCATACAAAAATGGAGTATAACTTCTCATTCATCTGGTTGTACATGATGTAGAGTTACACAGGTCATGTAATCATATACACATGTAGGGTCATAATGTCCAATTCATTCTACTATCATTCCTGCCTCCATGTCCCCTATCCTCTGTCTGGTCCAAATGACTTCTATTCTCCCCCATCCTCCTTATTGTGAATTAGCATCATATCAAAGAAAACATTCAGTCTTTGGTTCTTTGGGACTGGCTTATTTTGCTTAGCATAATATTCTCCAGTTCCATCCATAAAATTGCTAAGAGGAGGAGAAAGAGACAACAATGCATAGACTTGTGCATATATTTCTTTTATTTCCTTCAAGGATCCTTATCATGGATCATAATTAACATCACCCCCACTTTAGATCAGCTTTCTTTTGAGCACATTTTACTCTAACACTGATACTTTTATTCCTCTCTGACCAGAACATTAAGAGTGGAACAATTTAGTTAAGTTTGAACTCACCATATCACTTCATGATGACATCAGCCAGGATTTTGGAATCAGTATGTCCACACATTTGTCTAGGAAATGTTTATTGTCCTCACCATTGTTTGCTTCCTTTGCTGTGTTTTACATGCGTTCTGTCCATCACGATTTGCCTCTCTATACCATCTATGTAGCTACATGAATCCTGAATCTGCCGGTTGGAGAGTCACATCAATTAAATGCATGAGTCAGAGAAGCAGTATGTGTGGTGATTAAGTCCTTGGGATTCTGGAGTGAGACACACTGGGTTCAAATGCAGCATCAGGATTCAATAAATATGAAGACATCACTTTGGGCAAGTTACTCTTAATCTCCCTGATCCTCAGTTGGCTTTCCACAAAGGATGTGACAGCAGTGCCTATTAAATGAGAGCTACTTATTAAAAGAGCATGAGGATTCAGTGTGTGTGTTGTTGTTTTTTTTTTATCATAAGGTTTTTATTCTTATCTTCCTTCTTGGTCACATCTCTCTTTCTATATTGGATAAAGGAAAGACAACTATTTTGTTACATTGACTTCCCCTGACTTTCAGAATTGATGGAATCCCTTCTCCTTTTCTACATTTCGTTTTGTCTGTTTTATTTTCCAGGTTACTCTTTGTCCCAGAAGGCTAGGTGAAATGCAGTATCTAGTGTTAAGCCTTTCCTAGTTTTCCAATGTGCACCAAGTAGGATTATCCTTGGTGTACCCATAAAAATGTAACCAGGAATCTGAGTTGTCACATAAAGTGTCACAAGCACATGTCTTTAGGTCTCTATCTGTCTCGTGATACCCTGAGTTCCTTGAAGACGGGAATTACAAGCTATGAATTCCTTGCTTGATGGATATGAATTCTTAAAACACAAATGTCACATAATAGACCCTCAGTAAATATGTTTTGGATGCATGGGTGTATGCTATCTTCTTTGGGAAGAAGCCAAATTATTCACAAGAGTCCATATAATATGACACTTACAGACTTTGCAGAGAAAGTTTGAAGGAAGAAAAGAGAAAATACAAAAAGCAAAGTAAATGATTCAGGAGAATGTACTAACACAGAGGGACCTTTCAATTCCTTCTTGTCAGTTGATTTGTTTTGACAAAAAGTGCTAGAGCCAGAATTCCACAAAAGCCTTCCTTCTGAGCTCTACCATGCTTTATCAACAAATGTAACTTGTTATGACATAAAGTTACTTCTTCCCAGGCCACTCTTCACCATCACTTAGCATCTTAATCACTGGCAAGATTAATATTCTAAAACTAAATCTTAAAGGCACTTTTAGTCCAACCAAATCACAAGTATCCACTATAACAAGGTTCTCAACATTTTGTCAACAAAACTATCAATAATTTTTAAAATCCAACCATGATACAAAGTAAAAGATCATTTTCCTAATGCATACATGTGTATGTCCACAAACATATGCATATTTTATTCACTGTAAAATATACGGGCATAATTGTCATAGTTTATTAAAACTCCTATAAAATGTTTTGCTAGGTGTTTAAAAATTCCTATGAAATTAGTTATATTAAAATGATGCTACTTGAAATAAGTTTACTTCTGGGATAATGGTAACATAAGATAACAATAAAGTTTGTGGGATTATTGCTGGGAGAAAATTTGATAGCTCTGACACAGTTGCAGACTGATCTAATTCAAACTTTGCTATCAGCAAGTTATTCTATTGCAATATAAAGTCACAGGTGGTATCTCTGGCCGCTGGCTATTTCTGGAGGTGAGAAGTTCTCCTACAGACTTCTTCCCAGTTCACAGTTGCTAGGAAGTAGGTCTTAGTCTGAGGTCTAATATCTGATTTATTCTCAAATGTCTGAGTTTAATCCCCTAAATCCCTCCTCCAAAGCATATGAGCTATCATCTCATTCTTTCACTATTTGAAGTTCTTATTTTAAGACCTAAATTAAATTTAACACACAGAAATGATTCAATGCAACAAAAATATGGCATACAGAGAAGATATTTCCAAAGGCCCAGCTATATTAAGATCATAAAATTAGGTAAAGGACAGAGGGTCTCCATAAATAACTGATTAAGCCTATGGTTGGCAAGATCTGTGGTCCTCAAATTTAAATAGTGTGTTAGAAACTTCTAAAGAAAAAAATCTCAGGACTAATGTAAATTAGCATTTTTAAAAGATAAGGAAAACATTGTAGAATCATTGAAATCTGCATGAAATGGGAACCTAACTCAATGAATGTTGCAATCTATGAAAAAAATAAAATCTGAAATTAGTTTTCCATTTTTACAGATGTTGAGAACGATCTCAAGTTTCAGCACAAACTTTGCCACCAAACCACTGAAGGAAATGAAATACTGGGTGTCATTTATTCACATCAATCTTGAGGATGAGTCAAGTTTCCTACTATTGCTTACACTTTCTCTTCAACTTGGAATCGTCACCTTGCTGTGACAACCTCATGTACAGTAACATCCACTGGTCTTTGATTTGGTGTGATAGTATCTTTCAGGTATTGCGGCAAATTCTATTACTTTCTAATTATGTCTACTAAGCATTAGACTATTTCCCATTTCCAATTTTAATCCCAAAAGAAAAAATTGCTTTTGTCTCTCGGACTGAAAAAACAATTTCCCATAAGTACAAGGGTGCACCCTCTTGGGTATTGTCATTTTGTACTGCTTCAAAAGCAACCCAGCTGGTTCCCCAACACAAAGGTGAAATGCTCTCATTTGAGGTACCAAAGTGGTTCTAGACAAACCCAGAACAGGTCCAGGATTCAGTAATAAAGTAGCTATCAAGATAATGCAGGTTATGCTTTCATTTCAATTTTTAGTTATATTGAAAAATCTGTTTAAAATGCTTGCATAGAACTCACAGATCCCAAAGAACACATTTGAGGAAGATCAGAAAATTACATTTTGAGAACTGTTGAAATAGAGAATTCAATGCTTTTTCTCTGGTTCCTAGAAAACCACTGGAATCAAGTTCCTTGACACATTCAGAATTGAGAGTCAGGGCTTCTTCATAAGATCCTCACCGTTAAGTTCATGCACGAAATAAAATGCCAACTTTTCTTGAGTGGATACAGTGACAAGACAGATCAGAGCCTGCCTCCAACAACAGGTCACAGTAATGATGAGATTCAAGTGACTTTTGCTGATGACCGGAGCAGAAGCACACTGAGCAATTCCTGCGGGTAAACTCAGCAGCAGACCTCCGGTGTGCAATGGAACAATGACAGCGACAGTTTCTACCAGCACAACTGAAGGCAGGAAGATCTCTGGCAGCTGGGTTCAGCAATTGCACGAGAAAATCCTGGTAACATGTCCCACCTACCAACCAGATCTCAGATTCATGATGACATGAAGATAATTGGCTGAAGATACTACTCCTCTGGATCTCCCAAAATTTGGCATCTAACTTTTAAAAAACCTCCTTAGTGCCTCCAAAGTCAAGAAAATCTGCCAGAAAAGGTCATGTAGTTAATTTAGAGAGCTTCATATAGATAGAAATATTTGCTTTTATCATAACTGTCATTGAGAAAGTATAAACTAACAACTGCTTTCTTAAAAGTGCCTATCTGGCATCTCATTAATTTCTCACAATGATGCTATGAGGTCACTGTTGTTATTCTCCGTTTCTGGATGAATAGATGAAGACTCAGTGAGGTTAAGGCAACCTCATCAGTTTCCACTACAGGTATAGTGGGTACCAACCTAGATCTTGGACTATAAGATCCGTATTAGTATATACTTTCTTCTCCATTACAGAGCAAACACCTTCTTCATTTATAACCATAAATCGTACCAACAAACCCTGTAAGGCAATCTCTTCATCGACCTCATGGCACTTCATACAGGACACATGAAGTGTAACCTCCCTGTCCTCAGCTTCCTGCTCTTGTTCTATTTTTCTGTACCCATATGCCTTGCCTCACTCACAGGAGTGAAACAAGCACCTCGGTTTCTCCAGCCACACATGGAAATACGTGTAGGCTGTGTATTCAGGTAGAGAGAGCCTAGCACACTTTTAAGGGAATAATTCACTAGCACTTTTACACAAGATGAAAATCGTTTTCTCAGGAAGCACACATGAAGATGCAGGTCAATTGTTTGAAGAATGTCATCTGATGAAAACAACAAGTAAGGAAATCTGAAAAGTATGCAAGGTGGTATGTGAGGCTGATTTTGTGGCTGGATAGATTTCATCTCACATGGATCTCTCAGTCTGTTCCCTTCTACGTGATGTTCTCTATATAGGTAATTCACACCAGGAACCTGAACTTGATACCTCATGGTGTTCTCTGGGATGTTTCATAAAGAAAGAAAATATTAAAATATTTCAGCTTATGAATATTTCTGGCAAAAAGTAGGAGTTTTGTTTGCTTGTTTGCTGGACTGAATATGGAAACCAGAATCTCATGCATAAACTACACCCTCCGCCCCAAAAGCAGTTTTCAGGTCTGAATTCTCTACTTTAAATCCCCATCTTCTTTCTATGGGCAAATATACACTGTTTCATCATTTAACTGTATTAAATTTGGAAGGGAACATCAGCTGATTTGTGTGTGTGTGTGTGTGTGTGTGTGTGTATGTATACGTACATATATATGTTATACATATATATTACATATATATTTATTTTTATTTTTATTTTTTTTACGGTGCTGGGGATTGAACCCAGGGCCTCGTGCTTAGAAGGCAAACACTCTACCAACTGAGCTATTTCCCCAGCCCTGTTTGGTAGTATTTTGATTCACATAGTCTATCTGGTCAAATCTAGCTGATAACCCATAGCACTCTGAGCTCCATAGCACATGTCATTGTTTTTTTGAAATCAGTTTGTGTCTTGTCCTCGATCGCCTTAATCTTATGGATGAGGGCTCTGCAGGCATATCCTAGCTGCACTCTTCCTCATCCTCCTTCTGACATTTGTTCCCAAACTCATTTAAGAAATAAACCTTGAATGAATAATTCATCTCAAAGAGAATCACATGCTTTTCTCTGGATTGGGCACCATATAGAAAATCCCTTACTAGTAAACTACCTTTAGTAGCATTGACTATGCCGAAAACTGTGCAGAAATCTGGGTGGTAAAACCCAGGTCACACTTCTGGTTTTCTTTATTAACTAAAAAGGAAAGTCTTTAACATTTCCGTTCTTACAGTGCATGCCTTTATTGTCTCAGAACCTCGTGCTAATGTGGAAATGCTATATTTTCCTGGCTCCGGCACTGTTGTCATGAAACCGAGTAAAGATAGCAAAGAAAACCACTGACTGTTTTTAGCAGTGTTTTTACAACTTTGTACACTTCCTTCAAACTCGCTAATCACAATCTTGGTAATAAAAACTTTCGACATCAAGAAGAAAATACCTCCAGCGTTGTTTTCCTTTCTCTCCACCACCCACGTTTATTAGCCCAAGTCACCACCCATGCAAATATGAGTCACTCGATGGGGACATGTGTTTAATAACTCACCTCGGGATACACTCGTCTTACACCAGGCCAGCAGCTCTTTAGAAATAACCACCACCATCCAAGGTCATCAAACAAAAATGTCACACCACAGGATAAAAGATACGGAGGAGCATCTTCTTGAAGAAAAAAAAAAGAACACAAAAGAATGATCTTAACTATTCTGTGCAGTTTATAGCTATGGCTGGAGCAAAAAAGTAAATTAAGTAGTGATTGATGTGGGGGGAAGTCACCAAAAACCTTAATATATGGTTTCATTCTTTTCAGTAGAATTTTATCAACATGTACTTAACAAACATTTAATGAGAAAATAGATAAATAAAGAACTTATATTGCTTATGTTTTTAAAAATGATGCTTGGTTGCTTATCTATTTATTTGGTGCTCATTCGAAAAATAATGTTCACCTACTACCAGTTATAGCCATTTGCTAGGCCATAAAGATATACAAGTGAGCAAGAAAAGAGGCATTTAGAGTATAATATAATAGGCCTTGACTGAGAAGCCATAGAGACGGCTGCAACCCAGTAGTCCAGACATCAGGTCCCAAAGAACTCTTGCATGGGATTCAAGATTTTTAATGTAATCTGCACATAGTTTACAAAGTGAAGCAAGAAAGGGATGAGTTTGATGCATGGAGAAAAGCAGCCCAGAAAAAGAGAAGGGAAAATAAAAGGCAGAAGGCAGGAAGGCAGGGAGAGAAGATACATGCGTCCCCCAAAACCTCACGCGAGATAATGCAATAAGGTTTAGAGGTGAAATGATTGGGTTATGAGAGCCTTAACCCAATCAGTGAATTAACCCCCTAATGCAATTAACTGAGTGGTAACTAAAGGCAGATAGGGTGTGACTGGAGAAGGTGGGTCACTGGAGGTGTGCCTTTGGGGTGTATATGTTTTACCATGTGAGTGGAGTCTCTCTCTCTGTTTTCTGATCATCATGTGAGCTGCTTCCCTCGCCACACTCTTTTGCCATGATGTTCTGGCCTCACCTTCAGCCCAGATGAATGGAGATGGCCTTCTTTAGACTGAGACCTCTGAAACCCAAGAGCCCCTAAATAAACTTTTCCTCCTGTACAGTTGTTCTGGTCAGAACTCTTAGTCACAATAGCCAAAAGTCTGACTAAAGCACAGTGGGAGAGGAGAAAGAAGTGCCCTCAAACTCTCTGCCAGCAGGAGGAAGAACACCACTTTGGGACCCCCATTCTTGTAAAGCAGTAAAAGTCTGTATTTTCTGCTTTGTTTCTCCCTGTGACCATAGATTCTTCTTAGTTCAATGAGGTCCTCATAATTTACAAAACATGCACCTACAACACCTTGATTTTTTTCATTAATTTGTTCTTAATTGATGCAAGTGTATTTGTAATATTTATTACCTTTTTTTTTTTTTTTTTTGAAGCCAGGGATTGAACTCAGGGACACTCGGCCACTGAGCCACATCCCCAGCCCTATTTTGTATTTTATTTAGAGACAGGGTCTCACTGAGTTGCTTAGGGCCTCGCTAAGTTGCTGAGGCTAGCTTTGAACTCGCGATCCTCCTGACTCAGCCTCCCAAGTTGCTTGGATTACAGGCGTGCGCCACCACACCCGGTTTATTTATTACCTTTCTAAAGATGAATTTTTATCTTTAAAAATCTAAAACTTTTCCTTAAGAATTAAAATATCTTATTCTGAGCGCTTTAAAATCTTAATTCTTTAATTCTTTTGCTGCAACCACTATTAGATGGGCTATCCATAAAAATGACCTTGCAGGGGAGACTTTGCCTTCTGTTGGTATAATTTTATACTTAAATAATGCTCCTAGCTAGAAAACTCTGCCTTTTTACATAATCATTGCATTATGTATAGAGAATTAGAGATAGCCTAAACAAATTTTATTTCTTAACACTGAAATTATAATTGTCTTATACCTATTATTTAGAGCATATATAAAGATATATGCTATATGTACAAAGTCAGATATATATTTTAGTATCTGTATTATTCAAATCATTTTTAAGAATCAGTGACAATATTATCTGGTGCTGAGCATTGCTAATAGTATTTCCTCGGAAGAAATACTAATAATATGTATAAAACTATAATAAGCATTTTATGTTATTAGTGTCTACATAAGTACCACAGAAAAAAACATTCCAAAACTGTTTATTATAGAAATAATACAGCATAACATACAGTGAAAAATATAGTCAGGAAATCATAAGCTTACGACCACCTACGTTAGTGGAACAACTATTGGTATTTTACCTATTTTAAAGTATTCACAAACTCGGTTTAAATCAGGTGCATGGTATAACCAGACCAATATGCTGTTCAGTACCTTTTTCCTGCCTCTAGTGCTGACACCTTAATCTCTTTCTGTAACCCTCTCTCTGGCTTCTAGCCAGCACCTGATGCCAGGGCAGGCAGTTTCTCCATGGAACAATTTGCAAGGTAAGCCCCAGAGTCACTGACAACCCTTTTATCTGCAGGAAGTGCCATTCTGGAATCTCAGACATCTGGATTAAGACTCCTTGGAGATCCTGCACTTTATACCTGTCTCCCCCTCCATCGCACACAGGGAGAATGAAAAGAGAAAGTCTGTCAGTGCTGGACGTAACATCAAATGACTAAATCTCTATCAAATAGTTCCTAACATAATTACAGTGTTGGATGGTCATTGGCTCATCAGAAAATAAAACTTCTGAAGTAATCATCCACCTACATAATAAGATCTGATGCTGTAAACCTGGCATTCTTCATGCTGAATGATATTTTTATTTAAGCATACTGAAAAGAAAGTTTTACCTTTGATATAGAAGTAAGCATTTTTTCTTTTGGTATATTTATCAATATTATTTAAATTTCTACTAACACTTTTTTATATACCAAAACTCCTACAGTTATGGAAATAAATTAAAAGGCTCCCAATAGTTAATATGCAGATGTTGTTAAGAGAAGTTCCCTCAACAAATATTTTAACTCTTCTCTTTGTGATCACTGAATGACTTCAAAATAGGAGGCTTATCTTTTCTTCTTACCTCACCTACCTTCATTTCCATCACTCTCTGGGTTTTTTGGGTTTTTTGTTTGTTCTGTTTTGATCCAGTCTATGAGAAAGCTAAACTCTCAACTGCTTCCTTCTTGGTTCTGAGTTTTGTCCTTATTTCTACCTACTTTACTTTTTATATCCCTTTGTCCTCTAAAACTCTCCAGGAGATTGGAGAGCTAATCAGGTTCCTAGTTCCTACTCTTCCAAATACAAATTAACCATTTTGGAATGAATTTAGAAATACCTATCACAGTTGAAATATTACCACAGAACCATTTCTAGGAAATTATTCTACAGAAACCGAGCACACAAAGAAATATGAAAGAAACTTTGAAGATCGTTGGTTATAGTAGATATTTGAAAAAAAAATCATGAATGCTTTCAATTGAGTGAAATAATTGGGGGCTGGGGTTGTGGCTCAGTGGGGCTGGGGTTGTGGCTCAGTGGTAGAGCGCTTGCCTAGCACATGTGAGGCACTGGATTCGATTATCAGCACCACATATAAATTAAATAAATAAAATAATCTATAAATAAAAAATCTATGGGCTCTAGCGGGGAATTTGGGCCAGGTCGGCGCCATTCTACAGCTTCCCTGGCGGAGAGACTCCATCTTGACCTGTCTGAGCCCTCGGACCTAAGCCCACCCCTTTGGCGGGGACACGGCGCTGCGGCTCCAGGGCCACAGTGCTGCATCTCCTGGTTGCCTCTGCCCAGAAGCATTGATCATTCCCAACCTGGAGGTTGTGAGACAGCAGCTATCTTGGGTCACCAATTGATCAAGCACCTCTCAAACATCTGGTGAGTTGCTGGAAATCTGCAGGGATGCCCTGGGTCTTTACAGGGAAGTTGCAATCCCTCTGATTTGCACTACTAGAGGGGAGGATACATGAGCAGCATGGGAAGACACGGGAAGAAAGTGTCCCAAACAAACCTGGATGGTGCATCAGGAGATCCCAAGGACAGCACGGTAGAGGGAATGACAGAAATGGAGTTCAGAATGTTCATAATTAAAATGATCCGAGAAGAGAATGAGGTGACGAGAGAGCAGATTCACGCTATGAATAATCAGCTAATAGAGCAATTGCAGGAAGCAAAAAATCATTTCAATAAAGAGATAGAAGTTCTGAGAAAAAAAACAAACAGAAATCCTTGAAGGAAACAAGGAAATGAAGAAAACAATCAACCAAGTTAAAAACTCAATAGAAAGCATAATTAACAGAATAGATCACTTGGAACACAGAACCTCAGAAAATGAAGACAAAAGATTTAATCTTGAAAACAAAGTTGAACAGAGAAGATGGTTAGGAATCATGAACAAAACCTCCAAGAAATATGGGACATCATGAAAAGACCAAATTTAAGAGTTATTGGGATTGAGGAAGGCACAGAGATACAAACCAAGGGTATGAACAATCTGTTCAATGAAATAATATCAGAAAATTTCCCAAATATAGAAAATCAATTACAAGAGGCCTACAGGACACCAAATGCACAGAATTACAACAGATCCACACCAAGGCACATTATAATGAAAATACCTAACATACAAAACAAAGATAGAATTTTAAAGGCTGCGAGAGAAAAGCAGCAGATTACCTACAGGGGGAAACCAATACGGATATCAGCAGATTTCTCAGCCCAGACCCTAAAAGCAAGAAGGGCCTGGAACAACATATTTCAAGCTCTGAAAGAAAACGGATGCCAACCAAGAATCTTATATCCAGCAAAACTTACCTTCAGATTTGATGACGAAATAAAATCCTTCCATGATAAACAAAAGCTTAAAGAATTCACAAAGAGAAAGCCTGCCCTACAGAACATTCTCAACAAAATATTCAAAGAGGAAGAAATGAAAAATAACAATCTCGGTCACCATGGGGAGGAACTACCCTAAAGAAAGAGTCAATCAAAGGAGAAACAAAGTTAAGCTAAAAACCCCAAAAAAGCTAAAATGACGGGGAATATAAGTCATATCTCAATAACTCTGAATGTAAACGGCCTAAATTCATCAATCAAAAGACATAGACTGGCAGACTGGATTAAAAAGAAAGACCCAACAATATGCTGCCTTCAAGAGACTCA
>JAJEJO010001068.1:0-24494 GCA_020662805.1 Glaucomys volans
CTCACCAAGGCCTAACATCACAGAGAACAGGTTGTCCACTGTTTAACCAGTCCACCATAGGTGAATCACTGGGCCCTTTTTATCTTGCAGCCTTATCTCAGTATTAAGACAGAGAATATTCACTTTTTGTGTACATGATGAATGATTCTATAAGGCATTTTCCTAGAGATGTAGTTACAGAGGAACATGCACTTTGTTTGCTTGTGGTACTGGCATTACTTTTAGGGGTGCTCTATCACTGAGCTACATCCCCAGCACTTTTCATTTTCTATTTTGAGAGAGTTTCTCTAAGTTGCCCAGTCTGGACTTGAACTCGCTGTTCTCCTACCTCATCCCACTAAGTTGGTAGGATTACAGGCATTCATCATCATGCCCAGAAGGCATGCACATTTGAATTTTTATATTGCCAAGTTGCTTCTTCCAAAAACTGTTGGCTGATTTCCCAAAGATTCCCTCCATTCTTCCATGGCATACAAGCATCACCTCGCTTTTATACAGTATCTCAGTCACCTAGTGATATAGTTTCTAGGAAACCAGTAGGCCCAGAAAAACAATACTAAGAAAATGGCATGATGAATTTAGATTGAGTTTGTTATCAGAGAGCGTATACCATTTTTCTCTCATTGCAAATCAGATGGGTGGCAGACACGGAGCCCTCTGCAGAGTTATTTTTTGTTAAACATAAACAGCTTTCATTCTGTTTTTTTTTTTTTAATGATGAGTGTGTGTTTGCCCATTTCCTTTATCCAAGAAGAGTAAATAATTTTACTTAGTAATAAATTGACATAGTAATTACATTTCTCAAGTGTGTACATAGGACATTCCAATGATCATTAACAGCTAAGTGAGGCCACCTTCTGCAGATATGCATGCACACCACACTGAATCTTCACCCACTGCAGGTAGATACACACTGGTGTACACCTGCCATGAACAGAGGGTCAGGTGAGAACTTGGGTCCCTGTAATGTCTCAGTTATTGCTGACTATTTCAACAACCCTGAGTGTTGTTCATAGTACAATCTGCACTTTGAGGTGAGGCAGGCCTGCCATTTCATGAAAGCTGTTCTGAGTCTCTGTCTGGGTCCAGTACACAGGTTCCTCATTGTCTCCCTCATTCTAGGAGCCATGTTTATCATCAGTCAAAGGAAGAGTACTACAAGAAAATTTATGACATCATTTATTTCCTCCAATGGCCTCTGGACGAATTTTTCAATTGCATTCAGAATTCTAATTAAAGGAAATGCAATTTTGCTGTTGTGGTTGCTAAGGAAAAGTAAATGGAACCAACCTGTATGCCTGTAACAGATAGACAATGTGGGTGGCCTGAATCCAAAGCCACATAGAGACTACCTGGATCATCTGAACCTTCTCATTACTCTCAGCTTGGGCCCTCAGGAAGATCTCAGCAACTGTACAGAAAAACCTCCCTGTATTCCTCCTTCTTTCCTTCAATCAAATGTCTTGCTCATCTTCTCCCCCTTGTTTCCCCTTCTCTGCTGCAAACAGGAAATCCACAAGTCTCCCTTTTTAGAAGGAAATTCCTAGTTATCATAGGTCCAGTACAAAAACTACCTCTCAACTTCTTAGCAGACTGAGGGATGAGTGTAAATTCAGATGCTTCCTCTTTTACCTTCTCTTCATGGTGCACGTTTTAGAGGGTTACTCGGATCATGTGACTTTTCTCTGAAGTTCCCCTCTCAATAGGTGAGTAAATGATAACAAGGAATGCAAACATTGCCTTCAAAAACAACAAACAAAATGGAAAGAGGCTATCTCTTCCCCATATTGCTGTCCTGAGCAGTGCTCCCTAAGCATCAGGGTTGCTATGAGACCAGCTCTCCCAAAGGCCTCTGCAGTGTACTATGACCTAGTGATGATGTAACACAGTCCAAGCAGTGTTCACAGTCCTGCAAAATTGCTAAAGTCCATCAAATAAGGTAATAACTCTCATACAGTGGAAATTCTATCATTAACTTGAACTTTCACACATTTCACTTGATACTAAAATTAGATAGAAGATATGGATTATGCAAAGGGAATTTTTCTGTGTGTCTAGTGATACTGCATATGTCAGTCTCCTCAGTGGTGAGGATATGGCAGATCCAGGGAGGGTCAGGCTCAGAACCATGCTTGACTCATAGAAAAAGTAAGTCTTTATCTCATTAGTAGGGTTTACACTATGTAGAAACCTCAGTGAGAGGCATGCTGCAATGTAGGTGGGGGTAAAGAACATCTCATCCATCCTTGCACCCCGTATTTCTCCTGCTGCTGGCAGCAGGCTCCTCTATCATTACAGCCAGACGTGTCTTCCCTGCCCCTCTTCTTCATCATGTCCACATTGGTAGGAAGAAGATAACTGTGGACATCACCACACTTAGCCTTTGTCAGGTGTTCGGTTCTTGACAAGATGGAAGATTTCATTCTTCTGCATTGTGTCCAAAGGCCCAGTACATCTTCTGGAAACATATATGCTCTATTCGGAGTCTAATCTATGAAGCAGATTTATTTTTCTTCTACCCAGTGCATAATCCACCTCATCTTTTAAGTTGAATGTGTGTTTACTCTAAATCTTAATAATTATAGTGATCCAGTCCCCTTCATTCTCTTTTATCCCCAGAACCATTTGACGTTTGTGAAATAAGTTTATAAGAATGGTATATGCCATTTATATGCACATAGATGTCATAAAATAAGAGAACTAATTCCTAGTGATCAAACGGGACTCATTAAAGCTAAGGCACATATGCATATTTGATTTTTACATTTTATTCTTTTTTTGAATATCTCATGGGAATCAACACCAAAACACTAAATGAGTGAATGAATAAAAGTGTATCACTTTACCTGATTATTACTTAAGAATAAGATGGGTTTTTTTCTTCCTAGTGATGGTATAGAGTTTTCATTTTCCACAAATACTGCATGCTGGCACTCATGCAATGAAGATGAAAAAGCTAATCACACAGAAATTAAAAACTGAAAAGTTTCCTAGATCTATGGTAAGAAAGGGAATGAGGTGGACACTGGGTGAGGAGTGCCAGAAACAGTTCAGAGGAAAAAGTACCTCTTAGATTTCATAGCACCTAGGGCGATTATATCTATAATAATTACTTATACAATTCAAAATAACCAGAGAACTGTTTGCCACTTCCAAAAATAAAAATGACAATATTTGAAAAGATGGAAATTGCCCTGATTGGAACATTACACACTGTATACACATGTGAATTATATCTGAATTATACTCCTCAGTCCCCTATCCAAGTGCAAACATGAGATTACAGTTTAAAAATAAAATTAGTGAAAGTCAACCCTTCAATATTTTAACCAAGTAGGTACATCAGCTCAGATTTTTAAATGGTATCCCCTGTTTATGAATATTTAACTTTTTGTTGCTCTTAATATCTCACTTATAAATCTACATGCTCTAAATTGTCATGAAACAATTTAGCCTCACATTCATAATTTTCTGATGACTTATTTTTCAATATGTGGCTATAAATGGTTTAAAATACACACTATTTCAACAATTGAATTAAAGAATAAACATGCCTTGGGTAAGAAATATTCCATCAATAGATCAATATTGAATTTTCATTGTCAAGTTTAAACTTGGGCCTACGGACTAGAGAAGCGTTTACTTCATGGAGAAGAAAATTGGGGCTCTTTTGGATTACCATCTTTTAAGATTCAATCAAATTCTTTTGCTCTATTGAAAATATTACAATGGAATGAACCTATTTTAAACCTGATTTTAGACAGACCTTCCACAGGCAGCATCAGCGAGGAACCCAGAAGCAGCTGCTCAGATCGCCCAGATCTGTAGGCAACCCCAGAGGGGAGCCAAGTACCACCTGCTTGTATCCTGCATGTGTGAGCACAGACCTGCTGTGGGAAGCCCCAGCTGTGAACACAGGCCTGCCAAACCATCAGGCCTGCCATCTCAAGCACCAAGCATGGAACTGTGCCCCATCCCTGGTCTAGTGACCAGGTCTGTGCCCAGGCTGTGACTGATCATCTATCAACACCAGGTGTTCTTTGCCCACAAGCATTGAATATTCCTGACCTAGAGGGAGTGGGACAGCACCCTTCTTTGGACACCACATTATCAAGTACCTCTCAGGCATCAGACTACTGAAAAACAGGAGATTTGAACAGTACAGTATAAATTTATTGCAGAACTTTTAAAAATAGTATTATCATGATTATTCCTATTATACCTACTATTTTCCTACTCCTTTCTTATATTAATATTCTTATCACTTATATATATATATATATATATATATATATATATATATATAAATTTCCTTGGAGGTTCTTTCTCTCTTTCCTCATGCTAAAAACCTATTCCTTTAGATTCCACTTTCACTATTCCTATGACATATCACCTCTGGAGACTCACTTCCTATCTCATTAACATTATATTCTACACCCCTCCTCATCCTCTTTTTCCACCATTTGAAATTGTGGTCCTTATTGCAAACCTTCCAGTTATGCTGTAGATATTAATTTGAACTCATCTCTGTATATTATGACAACACATTTAATATCTAAATAGGGTCTATATGGATTAAGGATGCATATTGTTTATATGATGTGCTGCTAATATTAATCTCTTCAATGTGAGGTATTGGAAATCAGCAGGGACCCTTTAAGTCCTTAAAAGGAAACTGCAATACCTCTGATTCACATTGCTAGAGGGGAAGAAACATGAGCAACATGAGAAAACAAAGGAAAAAAGTGTCCCAAACAAACCTAGATGTTATATCAATAAAACCCAATGACAATATGATGTAAGAAATGTCATAAAGGGAGATCAGAACATACATAATTAAAATGAACTGAGAAGCAAACAATGAGATAAGAGAGCAAATGCAGGTAGTGAATGATCACACAAATGAAGAGATAAAAGAGCAATTGGAACAAGCAAAAAGCCATTTCATTTAATACATAGAGATTCTGAAAAAACAAAACAAAAACAAAAAGAAATCCTTGAAATGAAGGAAACAATAAACCAAATTAAAAACTTAAGAGACCGCATAACAAACAGTCTAGATCACTTGGAAGACAGAGCCTCAGATAATGAAGACAAAATATTTAATCTTGAAAACAAAGTTGATCCAACAGAGAAGATGGTAAGGAATCATGAGTGGAACTTCCAAGAATTATGGAACATCATGAAAAGACCAAATTTAAGAATTATTGGGATTGAGGAAGGCACAGTGATACAAATTAAAGAACTGAATAATCTATTCAATGAAATAATATCAGAGAATTTCCCAAATCTGATGCTTGAGATGGAAAATCAAATACAAGAGGCTTACAAGGCATCAAATGTGCAAAATTAAAACAGATTCACAATGAGGCACAGTATAATGAAAATACCTAGCATACTTAATAAATATAGAACTTTATAGGCTGTGAAAGAAAGCATCAGATTACATAAGCAGGGAAACCAATATGGATATCAGCAGATATCTCAGCCCAGACCATAAAAACAAGAAGGACCCAGAAAAACATATTTCAAGTGCTAAAAGGAAATGGATGACAACCAAGAATCTTATACCCATCAAAACTTATCTTCAGATTTAATGATGAAATAATATTCTTCCATGATAAACACAAGCTAAATGAATTCACAAAGAGAATGCCTGAACTACAGAACATTTTCAGCAAAATATACCAAGAGAAAGAAATGAAAAACAGCAATGTAAGTCAGCAAAGGGAGGAATTACCCTAAAGGAATAGCCAATTAAAGGAGAAACCACCTCAAGTTAAAAGCCAAATATAAGCAAAAATGAATGGGAATACAAGTATATCTCAATAATAGCCCTGAATGTTTTAATGGCCTAAACTCATCAATCAAAAGACATAGACTGGTATATTGGATTAAAAAGAAAGACCCAACAATATGCTACCTTCAAGAGACTCATCTAATAGAAAAGGACATCCAAAGACTAAAGGTGACAGGATGGGAAAAAACATATCACACACACGGAATCAGCAAGAAAGTGGGAGTTTCCATTCTTAATGCAGATAAAGCAGACATCAAGCCAAAAATAAACAGAAGGGATAAAGAAAGCCATTTCATACTGCTTAAGGGAAGCATAAATAAGCAAGATGTAATGATCATAAATATTTATGCCCCAAACCATATTACATCCATGTATGCTAAACAAAACCTTCTAAATTCCAGGAAAGGAATAGATCACAACACAATAATACTAGGTGATTTTAATACACATCTCTCACCATTGGACAGATCTTCCAAACAAAAACCGAACAAAGAAATCATAGGTTTCAATAACACAATCAATAATTTAGACTTAACAGACATATATAGAATATTCCATCCATCAATGAGTGAATACACTTTCATCTCAGCAGCACATGGATCCTTTTCTAAAATAGACCATACGTTATGCCATGAAGCTACTCTTAGTAAACACAAAAACATAGATATACTACCTTGTATTCTATCAGATTATAGTGGAATGAAATTAGAAATCAATGATAAAATTAAAGACAGAAGCTTCTCCATGGAGATTAATTATGGAGATTAAATAATAAGCTATTGAATGATGCATGGATAATGATGAAATCAGGGGGGAAATAAAATTCTTAGAGGTCAACAAGAACAAAGATACAGCATACTAAAATCTCTGGGATACTATGAAAGCAGTGGTAAGAGGAAAATTCATTGCATGGAGCACATTCAATAAAAGAATGAAAAGTGAACAAATAAATGACCTCACATTACAACTCAATGACCTAGAAAAAGAAGAACAGATCATCACCAAAATAGTAGAAGACAGGAAATAATTAAAATCAGAGGAGAAATCAAGAAAATTGAAGCAAAAGAAACAATTGAAAAATTGACAAAACAAAAAGTTGGTTCTTTGAAAAAATAAACAAAATTGATAAACCCTTAGCTACACTAACGAAGAGAAGAAGAGAAAAAAAAGCTCAAGTTACTAAAATTTGAAATGAAAAAGGAACTCTCATAATCGACACTATTGAAATACAAAACATAATTAAAAATTATTTTGAAAATCTATAATCCAACAAAATAGAAAATTTTGAAGACATCAACAGGTTTCTAGAGACATATGATCTACCCAAACTGAATCTGGAGGACATACACAATTTAAACAGATCAATTTCAAGCAATGAAATAGAAGAAATCATCAAGGGAGGTGGACCCAGTGACAGACATCAGGTGCAGCCCAGTGTGCAGATGGATGAGAGGGCCCACTCGGGACATAGGCCCAGAGTGAGTCCTCCATGGGGGCTGCAGGCACAGCCCAGAGGCGAGATTCTTCAGCGTGGTAAGTGGGCACTGAGGAGAGGACACTTGGGTCATCCTATCCTGGGGGCCCATCCCAGAGGCCTGCACTCAGCTCAGCCAAGTCCTGAGAGAATTCCAGGTCAGGGGAGGCGGACACAGAGACAGATGTCAGGCTCAGCCCAGCTCAGATAGGTAAGAGTTCCCTATCCAGGATGTAGGCTCAGAGTGCTCCCATGAGACCTCTGAGGGGGCAGCAGGCACAGTGTAGAAGCGGGAGTCACCAGCATGGGGAAAGTGAGCATAGAGCACACACTTGAGGCTCTCATGTGGGGAGCCTGAGCCCAGAGGTCAAGTCTTACTTCAGCCTGGCCCTGGCCTGTGGTCTAGTGCTACTGAAGACTAGGAGGTGAGAAATTGGAAACCTGCAGGGAAGCCACTTGTTTTAATGGGCGAATCTGCTATACCTCAGATTCTCATGGATAGAAGGAAGATACATGAATAACATGAGAAGACAGGGGAAGAAAGTGTCTCAAACAAACCTAGAAACTGCATCAACAGAATTCATTGGTAACATGGTAGAAGAAATGTCAGAAAGGGAGTTCAGAATGTACATAATTAAAATGATCAGAGAAACAAATGATGAGATGAGAGAGAAAATGCAGGAAATGAATGATCACACCAATCAATAGTTTAAAGAACAGATGCAGAAAGAGAAGATCATTTCAATAAAGAGATAGAGATGTGAAAAACAAACCAAACAGAAATCCTTGAAATGAAGGAAGAAATAAAGCAAATTAAAAATTCAATAGACAGCATAAGCAGCAGGCTAGATCACCTGGAGGATAGAACATCAGACATTGAAAACAAAATATTTAATCTTGAAAACAAAGTTGACCAGAGAAGATGGTAAGAATTCATTAACAAAACCAAAAAGAATTATCTAATATCATGAAAAGACCAAATTTAAGAATTATTTGGATTGAGGAAGGCACAGAGATACAAACCAAAAGAATGAATATTCAATGAAATAATGTCAGAAAATTTCCCACATCTGAAGAATGAAATGGAAAATCAAATACAAGAAGCTTACATGACACCAAATGTTCAAAACTGCAACAGGTCAACACCAAGGCATATTATAATGAAAGTACCTCACATACGAAATAAAGATAGAATTTTAAAGGCTGCAAGATAAAAATAATCAGATTACATTCAGGGGGAAAACAATATGGTTATCAGGAGATTTCACAACACAGACCCTAAAAACAAGAAGGTCCTGAAACAATGCATTCCAAGCCCCAAAAGAAAATGGATGCCAACCAAGAATCTTATACCCAGCAAAACTCTCCTTCAGATTTGAAGATGAAAGAAAACCCTTCCATGATAAACAAAAGTTAAAAGAATTTACAGATAGAAAGCCAGCAGTACAGAACATTCTCAGCAAAATATTCAATGAGGATGAAATGAAATCAACAATGTAAACCAGCATAGGGAGGAACAACCCTAAAGGAATAGCCAAATAAAAGAGAAACCAAGTCAAGTTAAAAACCAAAAATAAGCCATAATGATTGGGAATACAAATCATATCTCAATAAAAATCTTGAAAGTTAATGGCCTGAACTCATCAATCAAAAGACATAGACTGGCTGATTGGATTAAAAACAAAGACCCAACAATATGCTGCCTCCAAGACACACATCTCATACAAAAAGATACCCACAGACTAAAGGTAAAAGGATGGGGAAAAACATGCCATACACACATACTCAGTAAAAAAGCAGGGGTTTCCATCCTCATATCAGATAAAGTGGACTTCAAGCTAAAACTAACTAGATGGGATAGCGAAGGACATTTCATTCTCCTTAAGGGAAGCATAAATCAGCAAGACATAACAATCATAAATATTTATGCCCCAAACAACAACACATCCATGTATGTCAATCGAGCCCATTTCAACTCCAGGATCCATATAGACCACAACACAATAATACAGGTGACTTTAACACACTCCTCTCACCATTGGACAGATCTTCCAAACAAAAACTGAAAAAAGTAACTATAGAACTCAATAAAAGTATCACTAATTTAGACTTAACAGAAATATATAGAATATTTCATCCATCACGAAGTGAATACACTTACGTCTCAGAAGCACAAGGATCCTTTTCTAACATAAACCATATGTTATGGCATAAAGCTACTTTTAGCAAATACAAAAAGATAGATACTACCTTGTATTCTATCAGACCACAATGGAATGAAATTAGAAATCAATGACTAAATAAAAAAACAGAAACTATTACAACACCTGGGGATTAAATAATATGCTGTTGAATGATGCATGGATAACAGAGGACATCAGGGGGGAAATTAAAAAATTCTTAGAGATCAAAGAGAAAAATGATACAACATATCAAAATTTCTGGGATACTATGAAAGCAGTGCTAAGAGGAAAATTCATTGCGTGGAGAGCATTCAATAAAAGAATTAAAAGTCAATACATCAATGACCTCACTTTACAACTTAAAGCCCTGGAAAAAGAAGAACAGTACATCACCAAAAGAAGTAAAAGACAGGAAATAATTAAAATCAGAGCAGAAATCAATGAAATTGAAACAAAAGAAACAATTCAAAAAATTGACAAAACGAAACATGGGTACTTTAAAAAAATAAACAAACCCTTAGCCACACTGATGAAGAGCAGGAGAGAGAAAGCTCAAATTACTAAAATTTGTGTTGAAAAAGGAAATATCAGAACAGACTCTAATGAAATAAAAAACATAATTGGAAGCTATTTTGAAAATTTATACTCCAACAAAATAGAAAACCTGAAAGACATCAACAGGTTCCTAGAGGCATATGAGCCACCCAAACTGAATCTGGAGTACATACACAACTTAAATAGATCAATTTCAAGCAATGAAATAGAAGGCATCAAAAGCCTACAAACAAAAGTCCAGGATCAGATGGATTCACAGCTGAGTTCTACAAGACTATCAAAGAACTCATTCCAATACTCCTCAAAGTACTTCATGAAAGAGATGAGGAGGGAACCCATCCAAACTCATTCTATGAAGCTAATATCACTCTGATACCAAAACCAGAGAAGGACACATCAAAGAAAGAAAATTTCAGACCAATATCCCTAATGAACATAGATGCAAAAATTCTTAACAAACTTTTAGAAAATCGCATACAAAAGCATAATAAAAAGATAGTGCACCATGATCAAGGAGGTTTCACCCTGGGGATGCAAGGGTTGGTTCAAAATCCAGAAATCAATAAATGCAATTTACCACATCAACAGACTTAAAGTCAAGAGCCACATTATTATTTCAATAGATGCATAAAAAGCATTTGATAAAATACAGCAAGCCTTCATGCTCAAAATGCTAAAAAAATAGGGATGTAGGAATGTTCCTTAACATTGTAAAGGTTATCTATGCTAAGCCCACAGCTAACATCATTCTAAATGGAGAAAAATTGAAAGCATTCCCCCTGAGAACTGGAACAAGGCAGGGATGCCCACTTTTTCTACTTCTATTCAACATTTTCCTTGAAACTCTAGCCAGAGCAATTAGACAGACCAAAGAAATTAGAGGAATATGAATAGGAAAAGAAGAGCTCAAATATCCCTATTTGCTGATGATATGATTCTCTATTTAGAAGACCGTAAAAATTCCTCCAGTAAACTTCTTGAACTCATAAATGAATTCAGGAAAGTAGCAGGATAAAATTAATTCTCATAAACTGATTGCATTTTTATTTGTAAATGATGCATCCTCTGAGAAAGATTAGGAAAGCTATACCATTCACAATAGCCTCAAAAAAGAAAATAAAATACCTGGGAATCAATATAACAAAAGAGGTGAAAACCTCTACAAAGAGAACTACAGAATATTAAAGAAAGAATTTAAAGAAAGTCTGAATGGATGGAAGGATCTCCCATGTTCTTGGATAGGCAGAATTAATATTGTCAAAATGGCCCTACTATCAAAAGCACTATACAAACTCAGTTCAATTCCAATTAAAATCCCAATGACAGACCTCATAGAAATAGAACAAGCAATCATGAAATTCATTTGGAGGAATAAGAGACCCAGAATAGCTAAAGCAATTCTTAGCAAGAAGAGCGAAGCAGGGGGTATCACCATACCAGAACTTCAAATATGCTACAGCGCAATAGTAACAAAAACAACATGGTATTGGCACCAAGATGGACAGGTAAATCAACGGTACAGAATAGAGGACACAGAAACAAACCCACATAAACACAGGTATCTCATACTTGACAAAGGAGCCAAAAACATACAATGGAGAAAAGATAGCCTCTTCAACAAATGGTGCTGGGAAAACTGGAAATCCACATGCAGCAAAATGAAACTAAATCCATATCTCTCACCCTGTACAAAACTCAACTCAAAATGGATCAAGGACCTTGGAATTAGACCAGAGACCCTGCACCTAATAGAGGAGAAAATAGTTCCAGATCTTCATCATGATGGCCTAGGACCAGATTTCCTTAACATGACTCCAAAAGCACAAGAAATAAAAGTAGGGATCAATAATTGTGATAGGTTCAAACTAAAAAGCTTTTTCTCAGCAAATGAAATAATCATCAATGTGAATTGAGAGCCTTCAGAGTGGGAGAAAATCCTTGCCACACACACTTCAGATAGAGCACTAATCTCCAGAATCTACAAAGTACTCAAAAATCTTTACACCAAGAACACTAATAACCCAATCAATAAATGGGTCAAGGAAATGAACAGACACTTAACAGAAGAAGATCCACAAGCAATCAATAGATTTATGAAAAAATGTTCAACATCCCTAGTTAAAATAGAAATGCAAATCAAAACCACCTTAAGATTTCATCTTACCCCAATGAGAATGACTTTTATTAAGAATACAGGCAACAACAGGTGTTGGCGAAGATGTGGGGAAAAAGGTACACTCATACACTGATGGTGGCATTGCAAGTTGGTGCAGCCACTCTGGAAAGCAGTGTGGAGATTCCTTAGAAAACTTGGAATGGATCCACCATTTGACCCCGCTATCCCACTCCTTGGCCTATACCCAAAGGACCTCAAATCAGATTCCTACAGTGATGCAGCCACATCAATGTTCATAGCTGCTCAATTCACAATAGCTAGATTGTGGAACCAACCTAGATGCCCTTCAATAGATGAATGGATAAGGAAACTGTGGTATATATTCACAAATAATATTACTCAGTCATATAAAAGAATAAAAATATGGCATTTGTAGTTAAATGGATGATGTTGGAGATTGTTATGCTCAGTGAGATTAGCTATTCCCCAAAATCCAAAGGCCCAATGGTCTCTCTGATAAGTGCATGATGATGCATAATGCGGGGTGGAAGGGAGGCAAGATTGGAAGAAGGATAGATTGCATAGAGGGAAGGGAGTGGTTGGGTCTGGTTGGGCGGGCATGAATAATAACAGAATGAGACACACATCATTGTCCTGTGTACATGTATGATTTCACAGATGGTGTAACTCTACATTGTGTACAACCAGAGAAACAAGAGCTGTATTCCATTTGTGTACTGTGATTCAAAATAAATAAATTAAAAAAAGAAAATATGGAATGGAACCACCATATGACCCAGCTATTCCATTCCTTTGTTTACATCCAAAGGACTTAAAATCAGCATACTTCAGTGACAGAGCCACATGCATTCAGAATAGCTAAAATATTGTACCAACTTAGATGCTCTTCAACAGATGGATAAAGAAAATGTGATACATATACACAATGGAATATTACACAGTCTTAAAGAATAATGAAACTATGGAAATTGCAGGTAAATTGATGGAACTGGGGAGTATCATGCTATGTGAAATGAGGCAATCAATAAAAAGAAAAGGCAGAATATCTTCACTGGTAAGAAGATGCTGATACATAGTGTGGGGTGGGTAGAGAATGAGGGAAATTTGGATTGTACAGAGGGGAGTGAGGGGGGAGATGAATGGGGAGGAGAATTTTGGTAGATTGTTGGACAGATATTTTAACCCTATATACAAGTAGAAAAAGAATTTTTCAGAAAATATCACTGTCAAATGTTAAGAAATATAAATAAATGTTTTCAAAAAGAAAGTGAGCTTGTAACAGTTATCCATTTTTGAATAAAGCCCCTGCTTCTTATTTTAAAATGGTCATAACTTTATTTTCCTCTTGTCTCTCTCCCCTTCAATAACCTGGGGCACAGAACAAGATTCCCTTGAGTTGTGTGTTCTCCACAGATATATGTCAACAGAAGACCTAGGAACTATCTCCAAATTAACAAGTGAATTTCAGCACACCACAAGGGTGCACCTGGGATCCCCTGCCAGGGCATACCTTAAATACAGCCTTTAAATTGCTTCTTTAAAAGTCTTGTATTTTCTCTGATGGGCTGAATCAAGTGTCTGGGATATTTGTCCCCTGAATTACTTTTTTGCTAGCAAAGAAATAGAAATTACTCTTCCTTTTTCTCCAAACCATGTCCTCAGTATTGGATTACATTGGCAAAAAATACCAGCTCTTGGAAACAAGCTGAGTAATTTTGACAAATGATGCTTGAACTGGAAATTATGAGATTATAGATCACATCTGTGGTAATGTATACTAACACACTAGTAACTTAGTTTATTGCAGTGGTATGGATTAAGAATTCATGAACTGCTCTTAGAATGAAACAAATATGTATATGATGGGAATTGGGAAAAGGATAAGGTTGCCTACCTGTCCTCCCATGCCATCCTAAATGATCCCACCAAATCTCACTCTATGACTGACCCTGCCCCCTGTACACCAATATGGCCCACCCATAGTAACTAACTCCTCCCATGGTCTGGCCATGCTAAAGTTGCCTATAAAGCCCAGAACCTCATTGTGGCCAGCAGCCATTTCACCCCAGAAAATGAGCCACATCTCGTTTTTGACTGATTGAATCCAACACAGAAAAAAGAGGAGCTTGCTGATCCAAGGTCTGCTTCCTGCCTCCTGCCCTTGACGTTTGTGTACCATTTGGTTTCAGTGGGCATGTGGCTGTGTGCTGTTGGACAGCAAAGAAACAGTCAAGAAAGGGAGTTTAGTATGAGCCTGGTGAACTGTGTCATGGTCAAAGACATAAGCATGAACATGTTAGCTTGATAATGATACATGTGAATACATCCAGAAACAAAGATGCAAGCTTCTAAATGTCAGATTATATGCACACACACATGCACACACATGCACACACACACACACACACACACACATACAAACACACACGCACACACCTATGACAACAAGTTCAATTACGATGGCCCAGAACAGCGACACCTAGTTCACAAATAAAGGTTTCTACATGAGAAAAAAACTACAGAATGCTGTAAGTAGAATGGGCAGAACTCCTCAGCTGAGACCCCACACATAACACTGATGCAATGTTTCAAAGATCAAGAACTGTCATGAGAAACACAGAACCCAGTTAAGAAGTTCCAGTGCCATGGAAGAAAAAAAAAACTAGAGAATAGTTGCTTTGAAGAGGACAAGAAGAATAATCTCCCTTCAGTGTTGTGAACATCATACTCCAGCCCAAAAAGAAGCCTCCTCCATCCACCGTCTCCACTGTGTAAAGAACAAGAGAGTGGAGCTGGAGGGGCCAGCTTCTGTCCTGCATCATGTGGAATGCAGAACATGGGCTTTCCTTTTCCTGGAGAGCATGAGTGGTGTCTTCATCTTTTTATTTAGAAAAGAGGAAAACCATGATAGTAGAATAACTGAAAATATGTAAAACAATGGAACCAATCCAAGAGCCTAGAAATAGATTCACACAAAAACAGATTGGCAAGGATGCCAATAACAGATGATGGAGAAAGACCAGGCTCTTCAGTAAAGTGCTGGGGACATCAGGTATTCACATGCACAACAATGAACGTGTTCTTCCCTACCCCACACTCAAAGAGGATGAAAGATCTAAAGGTGAAATGTGAATCTGAAAAACTCCTGGAAGAAAAAAATGGGAGACATGTTTACAAATCTCCACCCATTCCTTTCTCCTCTAAGTTGATAGCTACTAATTACTCTCATTTGATCTTCACACAATGTCTACATGTACTACATTATCACATTGTAGTCCATAATTATGTAGAATTCTTATGCACTGATGCAGAAAAAGGAGTAAGAGTTTGAGGAGAAAGAATAAAATGAAGGAAACAATAGAGAAAACTTCATGCCATTGTTTAGACAATGATTTATTGAAAATTACTCCAAAAGAGCAAGTAATGCCTAGGTCATTGATCAACTCTGGGGTTGAGTTGCAGGGTAAGAGAGGGGATAAGTCTCATTATGCTACATATAGATTTCCAGTTTTCCCAACATCTTTTGACCTATGCGTTAGACCAGAGACCCTGCCCCTACTAGAAGAAAATGTAGGAAGCAGTCTCTCCTTCTCATCTATCCCCTGCTCTTTACCACATCTGTCTATCTTGATCACCCGCAGTCTACCAGACTAGCAATACATTTGAGTGCAGATTGCTCACTGACCTCCACCTATCATCCATCACTTGCCTGTTTGCCTGCCTCTGACCTGCCCATCGCCTGCCTTTCACCTACTCATCGCTCACCAACCGGGATTCACCTGCCGATCATCCACCAGTGGCCTGTGGAGCCTGCAGACCGTCAGTGGATCGCCAGTTGCCTGCTGTTGCTTGGTATTCACCATCACAGTACCCACAGGTTTCATAACACGTGGCTGCCAACATTTTGGGGAATAAAAAAAGCCAGGAGCTGCAGGACCACCAGCCCGACTGACAGCACCCTGCTTCCATGACACCCGGCTTGACTGACAGCACACCACCTCCAGGGGCCCAGCCTGACCCTCTGCACCCCACACAGTCTTGGTGCCCACGCCCTGCGCTGCAGCTCACCATTTGCCAACACGTTTGGAAACCAGTGCAGCCATTTTGGATTATCCATGAAAACTGTCATTAGGTGGGGCAAATCCCATCCTGAGATGCCCACTGGAGACTGGAAGCTCATTGTCAGGTAGCTCTCGTGCCTCAGGCTACTAAAGAATGGGAGGTTTGAATAGGATATGATGGTTGTAGTGGTTTTTTTTTTTTTTCTCTTTTGTGATAGCTTTTAAACTTTTATTTCTATACTTTTCTTGTTCTTGCCTTTTGTTTACTTATTTCCTCAAGGGCTTTTTCTCACTATTCCTATGATCTAGAATTTCTTCATAGTCTTTTCTTACACTGTTAACAGTTATAGCCTACACCCCTCCCCATCCTCTTTGTCCTCCATTAGAAACTGCAGTCCTCATTGCAAATCTGTTTGTTATACTGTAGATAATAGTAGAACTCATCCTCTCTGTTTATTATGACAATATTGTAACAATATTGTAACAAAAAGACTATTATAACAATAGTCTTCATAGGGGCTGTTTGGTTTACAGCTGCATATTGTCTGTACTGGGTGTTGCTAATATTGATTCTCCCCCTTACATAAGAGGTTTCAGAAAACAATAGGGTCACTATAAGCCTATAGGGCGGAAACTATAATACCCTAGATCTACATTGCTAGAGGGGAAGATGTGTGAACAACATGAAAAAATAAGTGAGGAAAGTGTTCAAAACAAACCAAGATTCTACACTAATAGAATTCAATGACAGCATGGTAGAAGAAATGCCAGAAAAAGAGTTCAGAATATACATAATTAAAATGTTCAAAGAAGCAAATGATGAGTTAAGAGAGCAAATGCAGGCCATGATTGACCATTCAAATAGGCAGCTGAAAGAGCAAGTACAGGAAACAATAGATCAGCTCAACAAAGAGATAGAGATTCTGAAAAAGAACCAAACAGAAATCCTTGCAATGAAGGAAGCAATAAACCAAATTAAACGCTCAATGGAAAGCATCACCAACAGACTAGACCACTTAGAAGACAGAACCTCAGACAATGAAGACAAAATATTGAATCTTGAAAATAAAGTTGCCCAAACAGAGAAGATGGCAAGAGATCATGAACAGAACCTCCAAGAACTGTGGGATATCATGAAAAGACCAAATTTAAGAATTATAGGGACTGAGGAAGGCACAGAGATACAAACCAAAGGAATGAACAACCTATTCAATGAAATAATATCAGAAAATTTCCCAAACCTGAAGAATGAAATGGAAACTCAATTGCAGGAGGCTTACAGAACACCAAATGCACAAAATTACAGCAGATCCACACCAAGACACATTATATTGAAAATGCCTAATGTACAAAATAAAGATAGGATTTTAAAGGCTGTGAGAGAAAAGAAACAGATTACATATAGGGGGACACCAATACGGATGGATATCAGCAGATTTCTAGGCCCAGACCCTAAAAGCTAGAAGGGCCTGGAACAATATATTTCAAGCTCTGAAAGGACATGGCTGCCAACCAAGAATCCTCTATCCAGCAAAGCTAACCTTCAGATTTGAAGATGAAAAAAAATTTGTCCATGACATACAAAAGTTACAGGAATTCACACATAGAAAGCCTGCACGAGAGAACATTCTCAGCAAGATATTTCATGAGGAAGAAATGAACAACAACAATGTAAGTCATCAAAGGGAGGAACTATCCTAAAAGAAAAGCCAAATAAAGGAGAAATCAAGTCACATTAAAAACCAAATCTAAGCCAAAATGACTGGGAATACAAATCATATCTAAATAATAACCCTGAATGTTAATGGCCTAAGTTCATCAATCAAAAGACATAGACTGGCAGACTGGATCAAAAAGAAAGACCCAACAATATGTTGCCTTCAAGAGACTCATCTCATAGAAAAGGACATCCACAGACTAAAGGTGAAAGGATGGGGAAAAAACCTATCATGCACAGGGCCTTAGTAAAAAAGTGGGGGTTTCCATCCTTATATCAGATAAAGTGAACTTCAAGCCGAAGTTAGTCAGAAGGGATAAAGGAGGACATTACATACTGCTTAAGGGAACCATAAATCAAGAAGACATAATGATCATAAATATTTATGCCCCAAATAATGACCCATCCATGTACATCAAACAAATCCTTCTCAATTACAGGAATCAAATAGACCACAACACAATAATTCTGGGTGACTTTAACACACCACTGTCACCACTGGACAGATCTACCAAACAAAAACTAAACAGAAAAACTATAGAACTCATTAACACAATGAATAACTTAGACTTAACAGACATATATAGAATATTCCATCCATCAATGAGTGAATACACTTTCTTCTCAGCATTGCATGGTTCCTTCTCTAAAATAGACCATATGTTATGCCACAAAGCAGTCCTTAGTAAATGCAAAAACGTAGAGATACTACCTTGTATTCTATTGGATCATAATGAAATGAAATTAGAAATCAATGACAATAGAAAAAACAGATACTACTCCAACACCTGGAGACTAAATAACATGCTATTGAATGAAGCATGGATAACAGAAAACATCAGGGAGGAGATAAAAACATTCTTAGAGGTAAATGAGAATGACGATACAACATATCAAAAACTCTGGGACACTATGAAAGCAGTACTAAGAGGAAAATTCATTGCATTGAGTGCATTCAAGAAAAGAATAAAAAGTCAACAACTCAACGACCTAACCTTACATCTCAAAGCCCTAGAAAAAGAGGAAGAGTTCATCACCAAAAGTAGTAGAAGACAGGAAACAATCAAAATCAGAGCTGAAATCAATGAAATTGAAACAAAAGAAACAATTCAAAAAATTGACAAAACAAAAAGTTGGTTCTTTGAAAAAGTTAACAAAATAGATAAACCCTTAACCACACTAAAAAAGAGGAGAGAGAAAAATCAAGTTACTAAAATTTGTGATGAAAAAGAAATATCACTACAGACACCATGGAAATACAAAACATAGTTAGAAGCCACTTTGAAAACCTATACTCCAATAAAATAGACTGTTTTGAAGACATCAACAAATTCCTAGAGACATATGATCCTCCCAAACTGAACCAGGAGGACATACACAATTTAAACAGATCAATTTCAAGCAATGAAATAGAGGAAGCCATCAAAAGTCTACCAACCAAGAAAAGCCCAGGACCAGATGGATTCTCAGCAAAGTTCTACAAGACCTTCAAAGAAGAACTTATACCAATACTCCTGAAGTATTTAATGAAATGGAAAAAGAAGGAACCCTTCCAAATTCATTCTATGAAGCTAGCATCACTCTGATACCAAAACCAGAAAAAGACATATCTAGAAAAAAAATTTTAGGCCAATATCTCTTAAGAATATAGATGCTAAAATCCTCAACAAAATTCTGACAAATAGTTTACAAAAACATATTAAGAAGATAGTGCACCCCTATCAAGTCAGGTTTATTGCAGGGATGCAAGGTTGTTTCAACATCCAGAAATCAGAAAATGTAATTCATCACATCAATAGACTTAAGGTTAAGAATCATATGATTATTTCAATAGATGTTAAGAAAGCATTTGACAAAATACAGCACTCCTTCATGTTCAAAACACTAGAAAAAATAGGGATGCTAGGAGCACACCTGAACATTGTAAAGGCTATTCATTGTAAAGGCCTAAGCCCACTGCCAGCATCATTCTTAATGGAGAAAAACTAAAAGCATTCCCTCTAAAAATTGGAACAAGACAGGGATGCCCACTGTCAGCACTTCTATTCAACATTGTGCTGGAAATGCTAGCCAGAGCAATTAGACAGAACACAGAAATTAAAGGTATACGAATAGGAAAAGAAGAACTCAAGCTGTCACTATTTGCTGATGACATGATCCTATATTTAGAGGATCCAAAAACTCCACTATTAAACTTTTAGACCTAATTAGTGAATTTAGCAAAATAGCAGGATATAAAATAAACACACATAAATCAAATGCATTTATCTGTAAAGCTCGAGAAATCGCGGTGCATAAAGCTCACAAAGGTGGCAGCGGGTGGCCCAAAGGAGTAAGCTAGCCAGGCGGGTTCACCAGAGTCAAACAAAAGTAGTGAGTTGAGATTTATTGGAGTTTGTGTCCCTGGTGAAATCTCCAGCCCCCCCCGGGGTGAAAGTCCGGGTGGGAGAGCCAGAAGAAATCGCACGTGGCTTTGGCTGCTCAGGGTTTTTATACAGAGGAAAGGGGTCAAGTGTTCTGCCCAGGAAAAGGTGGACCCAAGGTGGATGTCAGGGTCAGCAGGTCTACCTCATTGGTTACTTCTGGCACAGTGTGTTGCTAGGTCACCGTGCTCCCTCCCCCTGCAGCCGCGCAATTTGACCTGACATTATCTACATAAGTGATGAATCATCTGAAAGTGAATTGAGGAAAACAACTCCATTTAAAATAGCCTCAAATAAAATAAAATATTTGGGAATCAACCTAACAAAAGAGGTGAAAAACCTCTACAATGAAAACTACAGAATATTAAAGAAGGAAATAGAGGAAGACCTTAGAAGATGGAAAAATCTTCCATGTTCTTGAATAGGCAGAATCAATATAATCAAAATGGCCATACTTTCAAAGATGCTGTACAAATTTAATGCAATTCCAATAAAAATTCCTATGACATTCCTCATAGAAATAGACAAAGCAATCATGAAATTCATATGGAAGAAAAAAAGACCCAGAATAGCCAAAACAATCCTGGGCAGGAAGAATGATGCAGGAGGTATCACAATACCAGACCTTAAACTCTCGTATAGAGCAATAGTGATAAAAACAGCATGGAATTGGCACCAAGATAGACAGATGGACCAATGGTACAGAATAGAGGACCCAGAGACAAACCCATGTAAGTACAGTTATCTCATACTAGACAAAGGTGCCAAAAACATGCAGTGAAGAAAAGATAGCCTCTTCAACAAATGGTGCTGGCAAAACTGGAAATCCATATGCAAGAAAATGAAACTAAACCCCTATCTCTCACCCTGTACAAAACTCGACTCAAAATGGATCAAAGACTAAGGAATTTGACCTGAGACTCTTCACCAAATAGAATAAATAGTAGGCCCGAATCTTCTTCATATTGGCTTAGGACCAGACTTTCTCAACAAGACCACTAGAGTGCAAGAAATAAATGGAAGAATCAATAAATGGGACAGGTGCAAACTAAAAAGCTTTCTCTCAGCAAAAGAAACAATCAAGAATGTGAAGAGACCTACAGAGTGGGAAAAAATATTTTCCAAAGACACTTCAGACAGAGCACTGGTCTCCAAAATTTATAAAGAACTTACAAAACTGTACACCAAAAATGCAAAGAGCCCAATCAATAAATGGGCTAAGGAACTGGGCAGACACTTCACAGAAGAGGATATAGAGGCTATTAGCAAATATATGAAAAAGTGCTCATCATCTCTAGTAATTAGAGAAATGCAAAGTACAAATACCCTAAGATTTCATCTAGCTCCAATTAGAATGGCTATTATCAGGAATACAAGCTATAACAATTGTTGGTGTGGATGTGGGGAAAAAGGCACACTTGTACATTGCTGGTGGAGTTGCAAATTGGTGCAGCCACTCTGGAAAGCAGTATGGAGATTCCTCAAAAAAAACTTGGAATGGATCCACCATTTGACCCAGCTATCCCACTCCTCTGTTTATACCCAAAGGTCTTCAAATCAGCGAAGTATAGGGATGCAGCCATATCTATGTTCATAGCTGCTCAATTCACAATAGCTAGATTGTGGAACCAACCTAGATGCCCTTCAATTGGAGAATGGATAAAGAAACTGTGGTATATATAAACAATGGAATGTTACTCAGCCATAAAAAAGAATAAAATTATGGCATTTGCTGGTACATGGGTGGAATTGGACAATATCATGCTAAGTGAAATAAGCCAAGCCCAAAAAACCAAAGGCCGAATGTTTTCTCTGATCAGTGGGTGCTGATACCTAACGGGGGTGGGGGGGAATGGTGGGGTGGGGGTTATGGGGAGGATAGGAAAGAATGGAGGAAGTATGGATGCTGTGGAGGAAAATGGGATGGGAGGGGATGGGGGCAGGAAAAATAGTAGACTGAGACAGGCAGTACTACCCTATGTAAATGTAAGATTATATGAACTGTGTGAATAAAAAATAAATTAAAAAAAAGAAAATGTAGGACCAACTCTATCACAATAAAGACAAGCTTCATGGTGTCAAATGGGTCTTGAGGTATTTCACAGCTTAGCACATTCTGCTCTCTCAGAATGTAGACATTTACTTTCAGTAAACAACTGTCAAAATGCAAATTGAGTCAGCTTTGCCATATTTCCTACTCTTCCTATTCTACCTGTTAAATGATTTTACACTGCTGAGTACCAATGCGGGCAAGACTTGAGAATTTGTAAAATATGCAATAAAGTGTAACATCCACTGCTTTTGGGATTTTTCTTTGTCAAAGAAGTAGATGACATAACATTTTGACCAGTCTTGATTTTCATGAATAACCTAAATATATGTGACTAGAGATATGTTTATATATGAAACTAAATATGTTTGTCTGAGGCCTACCTAAGTGTTTTGTAAAAGTTTATAAAATGAAAGTTCATGTAGATTTACCCCAAATTGCTCTCCTTTGCACATAGCACCTGGCATCAACAATCCACACTGCCATGTGAAAAATTGGATTACATCTGTCTGCTTTAAAAAGTCTTGTTCTGATCATTAACACTGTTCCCTGAATGTACAAGAGCCTTAAAACTATCCTTGACTTTACTAGTACTTCTAAACTTTTAGTAAAACTGAAAAGATTCAAGACTTGTAGTCTTTAATTTTCTGTGGATTCTGAATATTTTTTGTTAAAGGGAAGCTGAAGAAATATGAAGACATTTGTGCAATTGTGATGCTATTAGTTCTTCTTGTATATTAAATATATTCATGTTCTTCTACTATGCAAGTTTTAAACTATGAAGTTTAGGAGAGTACTTTACATCATTTAATATTCTGAGGTGGACCTATTATCTATAAGGCATATTTAAAATTCAGTGTTAATTTTTACTCTGGGATGGAAATGTAAAGTTATTTTTGAAGGATAATGAGAATCTGATCCATTTCAAGGCTAATCCTGTGACACATGAAAATATTTTGACCCTTTCCCACAAAAAAGAAGTGAAAAAAAATCTCTTAGTTTTTGTTGGATCCATGTTTCTGGAGTAATGTGCTATGTTAACTAACATTCTCACATAGACTCAGGAAACAATACATGAAAACTTTATAAAATGATATTGAAGAAAGAAGGAGCAATAATCTCAAATAAAGCATGTTGCCTAGGACTTTGTTCAAGAGCACCGCCTCACCTGTATAACTCACTCCGTGTTAGGAGGATTTCAAAGTAGGCTAGACCTAAGCTCATTTAAAGTAATATTCAGAGGTTAATTTTTATTACAAAGATCACTGTGATTTCAAAATAAACGGGAGATACAATACCTAAGTGAGGTCTGGGATTATAAAAATTGTTTCTTGGATCACAGTTATTTTACAAATTGAATATGTTTTTGCTATTGTTAATTTTACTTTGTATTTTCTTTGAATCTTTGTAACTGTTGCCTTTTCATATTTTGCAGAGGGAGTCCTCCTACTAGAACAACCTGAGTTATTTTGAGGTAATTGGCCATCACCTACAAGACAAAAACAACATAAGGCCAATACTGACCCCAATTAAATGGAAGGGTTTAGTGCATAATTAAAGCCCAGTACTCACATTTAAAAATCTCAGGAACCTGGCCTGATGGATATTTTTTTTATTTACTTATTGATTCATTGAACACAAATGGAGTACAGCTATTGTTTCACTGGTTGTACACAAAGTAGAGTCACACCATCTGTGCGTTCATGCATGTACACAGGGCAATGGTATCTGTCACATATTCTGTTATTATTTTACCCCCCACCCCACCCCTCCCTTCCCTCTATGCTATCTATCCTTCCTCCATTCTTGCCACCCTTTCCCCCTGCATTATGCATCATCACTCATTTATCAGAGAGACCATTCGGCCTTTGGATTTTAGGGATTGGCTGATCTCAGTTAGCATAACAGTTTCCAATATCATCCATTTACCTACAAATGCCATAATTTTATACTTCTTTATGGCTGAGTAATATTCCATTGTGTATATATACCAGTTTCCTTATTCATTCATCTACTGAAGGGCATCTAGGTTGATTCCATAATCTAGCTATTGTGAATTGAGCAGCTATGAACATTGATGTGGCTGCATCACTG
>JAJEJO010001069.1:0-42616 GCA_020662805.1 Glaucomys volans
CGCCAAGAGGTGCCCCTCTGCTGCCATGTCCTGGTCCTGAATCCTTCCTGACCGTTTGCAGGGCAGGCCTTCTCTCTAGCTCAAAGCTCTGAAGCTGAAAACCCTCAACTCTTAGCAGGAGATCAGATGCTTGGGAGGGTTCAGGGGGTGGATCTGTAGCCTTGGCCCATGACAGTCCCTTGTTTCTCTCCCTCCCACATCTTATTCATGGTGCATCTGCCTTGGGAGTATGATGAAGGCACATGTCTGTTATGCATGTGCAGATTAGTGCTTTCTGTGAACATGTGCCTGTTCTTTGTTTACAAGTTCCAAAGGTGTGTCCCAGCTACAGGCCAAACAGTATCCACTTCCCTTATGCCGAGTTGGCAGTTAAAGAAAAATGCTCAGAGCTCAGCTCTCCAAACCAAGGAATCAACTTTACCCATCTGCTTCCCTCTTTACTCCTGCCCATGACCTTGGGAAGCAAGGACCTTCCAGAACGACTCAGCTGCCTGGAGCCTGTTCACTGTGCCAACCCAGTTCCTTTGGCTAGTAAGGTCACGCAGATGCCCCTGATCCAGCATCAACTTGAAGGCCATGCTGCAAGTATCCAGAGACTTTGCATTGGCAGTTTGTCAAAGCATCTCCAAGATGCTACTCTGTGATTCTGAAGACACAGTGTTCTTTTCAGGGGTCCCTACCTCCATTAGAAGAGGCTGGTGCTGTCTGCTGACAATTCCAAGATGTCCCACAGATCACCCAGTGTACTGAGTAAATTAACTCTATTTTTGGTCTAGGAGCAGAGGGTCACCCCTTATAGTCTGTGATACCAGGTGTGCCCAAGACCCCTGCACAGGGATGACTGTGTTAAGAGACCTGGGAGAGAGAAGGAAAGGTTTGACTGACCAGAGAGAAGACCCCACAGTTATGGAGAAGCAGGACCATCAGAGAAAGGACCCCATGGCACTAGGGGCACACAGTGTAGGCCCCTGGAGGTCCATGGAGGCCTCTTTTTCTTAGTGCCAAGGCCTGGGTCTCTGCAGAGAAACCTCCATGCCAAGGAACTCCACACCTACTGTATGATCTCCTGTCCCAGTGAAATGCCATCACAAGCTCATACAGTGTCACCCGAGGTCCCCCACTGCTGCCGAGGATGCGTCCAGCCTCAACGGGGTGGATGGTAACACCTTAAGGATTTGTGCACCTAAACCTGACAGTTCTAGGCTCTGAGAAGGAAAGATTCCTCTGCTGCCACGTAGGCCAGGGGACCGTCTGCTGGTGCTACCACCTCCAGAGCTGGGATTCTGTCCAGAAGGAGGCTGTACTCCAGAGCGTCAAAATGGAGGGGCAAGGCCCAGGCTGTCTGAGGCTGCAGCGCCTGCAGCCCTCCAGCTCTCTGTCTGCCCAGGCATCACTCCTTGTCCTGCTGGTCCTCCCAGCAACCAGCAGGAATGCACAGCAGAGGAGGTCCAGGAGAGAGCAGGGGCCCCTGGAATTGGTTACCATGGCAGCTTCTGTGCATCCTGTCTGGCAGGAAGTGGGGCTCCTGTGGCCCTCTCCTCCTCAGAGGCCCTTTTCAGGCTTCACTTCACACTCCCTGGAGTCAGCCCCCAGCCACCTTGCTGATGCTTGTTCCCTCCCCTGCCCCGGGCAAGGGTGGCATCAAAAGACCAAGTTCTGCCTTCCCTTGCCTCCTTCAGCTGGGGAGGCCCTTCCCGACTTCAGGTCAAAACCCCATGTTGGGGTACCTTCTGCATAGGGAGGAGCCAGACCCTCCAGGGGCTTCAGCCAGAGCAACTGCAGTTGCGGGCTGTGTCTTCCCCACCATCCCCAGCACCCCCACATGGAGCCCCTAACCCTGTGTGGATCCTTCTGTCTCCTAGTGTCCTCCCTTTCCCCAGTTTGCCAATGACTAGTTACATCTTCCATCGGTTCCAGCGCTCTGTCGGCACATGGCAGGCTTGGCTCTAAAGACAGTGTCTGACTTGGGGCCCACTCCCCTCAACTCCACCCCCACCTCCCCTCTTCAACTCTTCTTCTGATACCTCCTGCTGGATCCGGTCAAGCTTCCTCCCCTTTTCTAGGTCCTTCCAATGCCCCCAGGACCAGCACAGCTTCAGCCACAGATGCCTCCAACCTGCCTTCTGGGGAGTCCTGCTACCCCATCCAAATTTCAAATCTCCCCTTTTGGCCTAGAGGCTCTGCCCCACTGGTGTTTGGAGCCCTCCATGGGCTGCAGCACAGAGCCCGCACCTCTCAAGTTTTGAGGCCTGGCGGCTCCAGCTCCATTCCGGGCCCCAAAATTTACTGCAGCACGGACACCCTCAGGCAGCCCTAAACGGCCAGCCCTTGGTGATTCCTTACCCACAAATCCCACCTTGGACTCCCGTACCAGCACCCAGCCTGCCTTTGCTGTCACCTGAGCTACATTCCTGACTCTGCTCTTGGTTACATCCACTGCCTCTGATTCTGTACCTGGCCACCCACAGGCCCAGTCCTTCAACCCATGTTTGGCCCCACAATGGGCAACACTGCCCACTGTTTGCAGACCGAAGTCCAGCCCACTCAAGGTTGGCAGTCTCAGCAGCACCAATGGGCTTTGGAAGGAAAAAGTTGGCTGCAGATCCAATATCTGTTTTGGGGACATCTCTTCAGAATGAAAAGGTGTGCTGAGCACCATATAGCTCTCTGGGGAAGCTGGGGCCTGAACGCCATAAATCCCCACCCCACAGCCAGAGAATGCCCTGACCACCACGGGAACCAAAACTAGAAATAGCAATGTATTTAGAAGCACGGTTGTCTCTAATTTTAGTCCCTTGTTGGGTAGCCCACCCAAGCGGAGCCTCCTAAATTTTATTCAGGAGATTAGTGCCACTGCAAATAAGCCTGCCTCTAGGTTTTGAGGTCCATGTAGGCCTCGAAACCTGGCAATCCTGCTTTTCTTGTGTGGGTGAAGAAAGGACAGTCATCCTGGCCTTTAGGGCCCCTTCCTCAGGGTTCTGTTAGACACAGAACTGCTGGACCCTTGACCATGTCTTCCTCCTCTGGGCCGGGACCCATTCCTTTCGGACCCAATAGGCAAATGCCAACTGAGAGAACATCTACTTCCTCCCACGCTGGGCCTTGTACAAGCCATGCTTAGATGTGGACCCCTGGGCTGGACCAGACCTCTGTGACCCTGAGGCACTCTGGAGGCTCAGAGGCACGGCGTTTCTTTCCTACTCACTTCTGTGCAGCTTTGGTCACAAAGGTGGGTCATATTGTTTCATCTAATTCCAGTGGCTTGGTCCTCATAACAGAAAATGGAGAATCTTGGCCCATTTCTCCCCAGTCCTAGAGGAAGCAGGACCTTCTTTGCTACCAACAATTGACTTAACTTCCCTCCCAGAATGCTTGTGTATCTTCTGTGGATTTAGGATATAGCCTTGCTCTTTTGTTCTTAAGTGTTGTGCTCCCCAGACCCGGAGTAAGAAAGCACTGCATTGCATGTGTGGTGACACTGAGGTTCCACATAATGCTGAAAGTTTCTGCAGCACAGCCAATGGGATGTGGTCAGTAGCACCTATCAATGGCTACAAGGACCAACACCTGCATAGCAAAAGTGTATTTTGAGTTTGAGAGATGGTAGCCCTGGATCAGGTGTACCCAGGGGAGTGGCAGACATGGATACTCCTCTTTGCTGTTGAGTGGACACCCACCTGTCTGACCTAGAGTGGCAGCTTCATCCCTCACATCCATCAGGGGTCCACATTCACTACATTTAGTCTTTCTTAATGAAGTGATTTCTGTTTTGACTGTTTTGATGAGTCTGTTTAATGAGTCTTGAGCCTATCACCGACATGAACATCTCACCCAGAAAGTGTGGGCCTGGCATCAGAGCTTCTGGGCCAGGAAGAACAAGGAAAGAAAACTCACTTCTGCTCTGTAACCAAAGAAAACGTTCATCCTACAACGTAACATTCTTGGGTGATCTGTGTCATCTTGCTTTTAAAAAGCTAAAGTGTGCTCCTGAGGACATCTCCTACCTTTTCTAAAGATCGGAATGGAAGGGGATTCAAGGCTCAAAGACTTCCAGCTTGTCGTTCACTCCATCCAGAGCTAGGGTGCCATTGCTTCCATCCTCACAACAAGAAGGGAGCTAAACAGTCTGAAAATCAGTGACTCTTCCTAGATCCATCAGAGAACCGAGATCACAGGGCAAACCCCAGCTCTAAACGTTGGAGAGAGAGGCTGAAAGGGGCAATACACTTAACCTAGTGGAACCCTCTGCTGGAGGCAAGTGTTCAGGTAGGAAAATTCAAACCATGGCTCGTGGATGAAGGGCTGGTATGGGAAGCTTTGAGACTGTACAGTTTGTGGAGTTGTACCTCTAACAACCCCACCACTTTCTCAGTGTGAGGATCAGAGAACAATTCCCTCATGATTTCCTAGGAAGGAGGGGGAAGGAACCATTTTTTTTTGAAGTACACCCAGAGCATTCTATTCTCCTTCACAAAAGCCTACCCTTGAGGGAAACTAGTTTACCAGAGCATGTCCGTCTTTGGGTCTAGTAGCAATTTACCTGTCTGGAGAAAAGAAAATATCCAGATTTAGGCAGCTCTAGATTTCCACATGGGAGAAGGGAAATAGCCATTCCAGCTTCTCTAGAAATCTCTAGAAAAAGAGATGGAAGTGGTGGAAAAAAACAATAGCTTAGAAGCACTTGTGAAGGTCAAAGCCCTGGGAGGCAGGCCCACTGGAGGTCTTCGCCTGATAGCTATTGCTAACAGCAAACAATAAACACAGTAGAACATCCTAGCCAGATAGACTTGCATCTCACATTCAAGGACTGCTCACCCCAGGTGTTTTTGCCTATGACATTATGGAAGGCTTCTGACAACAAAAACAGTTTTACAAGGAATACTGAAAGGCAAAAACACAGTTTGAAGGGATAAGGCAAGCATGAAACCAGACTCAGATACAACAGAGATTTTGGAATTAGTAGACTGGGGGATTAAATTAACTATGATTAATATGCTAAGGGCTCTAATGAATGAAGTGGGAAACATACACTATTCACAGGGAGAAAGCATAGTGTCAAGAGACACAGTGAGCCTAAGAACCAGGCTGATGTGGCAGAAACTGGAACCATAAGACCAGGAATTTAAAACTACTATGATCAATATTGTCATGGATCTAATGGGAACATTAGACAGCATGCAGGAACTGATAGGAAATGTAAACAGGGAGATGGAAACTAAGAATCAAAGAAATGCTAGAGATAAAAAGCACTAATATAAATGGAGAATGCCTGATGAGGGCTTCCCCAGCATACTGGCCAGTGTGGAGGTAAGAAGCTGTGGGTTTCAGATATGCTCATGGAATCTTCTTGAACTACAATGTGAGAGAAAAGCAGACTGAAGAAAACAAAAAATAATATAAAAGAAGAGGGAGACAATAACAAAAGATGTCCCATCTCTGTAAGGCAGTACCAGAAGATGAAAGGAACAGACTAAGTGTTTGAAGTGATATGAAGGATGGCCTGTCACTGAGGTACACCAAACCACAGATCCAGGAATCTTGGAGAACATCAAGCTTGGTATATCCTATTCAAATTTCAGAGGATCAAAGACAAAAAACTTGAAGAGGAGAAATCATCTTATTTGTAGAGGAACTGAAATACAAATAAAACTGGGCTTTTCTTTAGAAACCATGCAAGCCAGAAGACCGCAGAAAGGAGGAAGTAAATGCTGTAAAGAAAAAGAATCTCGTGACCCTAGAGTCCTCTATTCGTGGAATTTATCCTTCAAAAGTAAAGGACAAATAAAAACTTCCTACAATAAAATTAGAATTTGTGGCCACCAGGCCTGCCTTGCAAGAAATGTTAGAAGTTCTTCAGAGAGAAGCAAAATGATAAAGTTCAAAAACTTGGGTTGACATTAAGAGTAGAAGAGTGTTAGAGAAGTTCCACATGAAAGCAAAGGAAAATGGGTGTTTAATGTTGACTTTTCTCATTAAAATAATCATAACAAAGATGTATGATGGAAATTTTACAAGGACTGGGAGTGAAATTGACATCACTCTTATAAGGCACCTGCGCTTACTATGGAGTCATTTTTAGTTTGTTGGCACATTTATGTGAACACTAGGGAAACCATTATTAAAGTGTATTTTTTATGGTAAAAGGAGAGAGTCAAATCACATAAAATGCTCAATTAAAACCTGAAAACACAAATAAAGAAAAAAGAGTAAAGTGTGTGTATGTGTGTGTGTGTGAGAGAGAGAGAGAGAGAGAGAGAGAGAGATAGAGAAAAGAACAAGGACAATGAATAGAAAACAGTTTGAAATACAGTAAATATTAACCCAACTATGTCCATAATCAGTTATTAATCAATTAATGATTTATGTAAAATCACGACAGTAAAACGTACATCTGCAATTTGTAAATTGTTATTCATGTGTCACTATCACCCTTTTACATACAGAAGTCATAAAAGCCATCTGTCCCTTGATGTAAAGTGGGGAGATCTCTGAAATCCTTTCCAGTTCATACTCTGTGGTTCACCCACCAATAAATGTTTCTGACAGCTTTCATAACTCAGTTAAACATCAACTTCCTCAAGTGGCTCTCCACTTAGCTTTCTGTCAGTCTGAGCCTGTCATCAACGTTCATTATGGTCTGTGCGACACCCTCTGCTGGGCCAAGCTCTCCACTTGTTACCCTGCCTGCTTAGAGTCTGTGGAGGCAGAGCGCTCACCCCATTCCAGGGCCTTTGCACCAGCTTCTCCCTCCACCTAGAACATTCCTTCTCTGACTCCCCATGCAAACCCCATTTCTTCACCTCACTCTTTGAAATCCAAATCAGGGTCCCTGCTGAATTTCTGTGATGGGGAGCCTTGGGTCATGGCCTTATGCTGCCAACTAGGGATGTTCCCCAAGGAGTCCTAAGAGTAATGGAGGTAGGGAAGGTTCCCTGCTGGGCTTGAAGAAAGGGAAGTCCCATTTTTGATGTTCTCACCAATTTACTATCTCAGGTTTTATTATTAGTTAAATGGTAACAACAAAAACAGCTGCATCTCCCTCTGGAGGGTGTCTGTGTTAAGTCTGCAAAATCACAGGGAGCTCTGAAACTGGTGCTTGAGGGAAGAAGCCAGGGTTTGTATGGCCAGAGGTCGTCATTATAATCCCACAGGTAGATCCCTACCCCCTCAGAAATGAAGCTCGTCTTGAGTTTTAGGGGTGAAAAGTTCATTCAGAGCAGAGTTGAAGAAAGTGAGGGCCAGAGATGGCCTGAAAACCACCAGAAGTCACCAGGCCAGTGGGCAGCAGTACCCACAAGGAAGGTCCTCTGGTGCCTAGTGGATGAAGTGCATCTGGAACCCATGGGTCCAAGGGAGGGGAGGGCATCCCCCAAAGGCAATCGTCTTTTTGGTGGGGGATTCTGCTTTCTTCCAGTCAGAACTTCCAGAGGGACTGGTTGGTCTCCCCTGGGGAAATCAGAGGCTGCGACACCTCCCCACATCCCCTGGGCTTGTGAAGAGTTTGTACCTAGAGGCTTCAAGCACATAGGTCTTACTGAAGGGACCCTCTTCTGGGAGGCAGGAGGGTGCCAACAGTTCCAGGCAGTGAGTTCTTCTCCAGAGTGGGATGAGCCACCGGCAGAAGACACACAACGGGACCCCTGAGGCTCCAGGTCAAGGCCAGGCACCTGGAGTCATCCCAGGGAGTCCCAGGGAGGAAGCCTGGTGGGCTGCATGGGGCCCAGCTGCAAAGCCAGGATGGTGATCTAACAGGAGCCTTGCAGGTGGCTGGGGGTCCAAATCTCTCCCTGATGCCTATCTGCTGCCTCTGGGGCTGAGTATGTGCAGGGCAGGTGTCAGCTGACCTAAGCTGAGGAGGAGCAGGAGTGGGTGGGGACCCTTGCCTCTGCAGTGTTGGGAAAGCAGACTGAACCTCCCACACTCAAACACAGTGCGCTGTGCTTCTCTGAGCTGACCACTGTCTTCTCCTTCATTCAAGAAGCAGACCTAGCCTGGGAGACCCTTTGTCCCACCACCAAGGAGCGAGTGGTTTCACTTCTCTGACCCTCAGTTTCCTCATGTGTAAGATGGAGACGACAGAGCTCTGCTTTCCTAGCATTTTCAGGATTTCGTGAGAAACCCACTAAGCACTTGACCCTCAGCAAAGGGGCTGTCCCACGAAGCCTCCTGGCTGTTGTCCACTCCCACCCTCAGCCCGCCGGACTGTCCCGCCTGGTCTGCCCAAAGTCCAGCCCTGCTAGCCGCTCAGGGCTCAGCAGGGAAATGGCTAAAGCCCCAACTGGAACCAGCAAGATACAGGCCCTGCGACCCTGGACCAGTCACAGCCTCTCTCTGGGCCTCAGTATTCCCATGTGTAGAAGACAGATGCTGCCCTGCAACCTCTCCGAGGGGCAGAAGTGAATAGTACATTTATGGAGCACTTATTGTATGCCTTAGGCTTCACTTGCAGTCCACAACCCCGGGGGTCCCAGGGTTATCAACAGCCCCCCTTACAGGAAGCATTGCTCAGAGAGCTAAGTGACATGGCCACAGTCACGCAGCTGGAGGCAGAACGGGGAGTCATCAGTCCTGTTCTCCTGAGTGGCCTGGTCCCCTTGGGGCACTGGACCCACTTTGGAGAGGCTTCTGGTCTCCCTTCAGCCCTCCTCCCCTCCTTCCTTCCTCCGCAGCCTCCCGGGCTCTCTCAGAGGAGCAGCTGCCACCAGCCTCCACCAAACTCAGCACAAAAGGCCACAGCCAGGCTGCTGCTCTGTCTCCACCTAGTCAGGAAATGAGATGGAAAAACATGTGAGGGAGGCCGTTCTGGGAGGCTGTTCTGGGAGCTGGTGCTGGCTCTCTGCGTCCACAGTCAACTGCAGATATGGGGATTCAGTTCCTTCAGCCCTCTGTGCCCTACTATGTGCCTGGCTCTGAGTGAGGCCCTAGGGGTGGGGTGAAGAAGGGGCACACATCCCTTCCCTCTGAGGCTCACCCTAAATCAGAGAAGGCCACCCTGAGACAGTCTTCCTCAATCCACCCCACCCCAGCAGTCAGCGCTCTCATTAACCCTTAAGGAGGCATCTGGAAAACAAGGTCCAGAGAGGGGAAGAGATTTTTATTGAGTTCTTACAACTAGTTGGTGCTGGATCTGAGAATCTGAATTCTTTGAACAATTAGTTATTTGGCCTTGACCTACTGAAGGCAAAACAGTCATCTATCTCAAGCACATCCATTCTGCTGGGGTTTTTCTTTGTTTTTATGTGGTGCTGAGTTTGAACCCAGCACCTAACATGTGCTAGGCAAGCACTCTACCACTGAGCCACACCCCAGACCATGGTCTGCTGTTTTTTTAATAAACCCTGTCATCCTTCTGTTTCACGGGTGTTTGCCCAGCTTATCTTCCTGGCATTTTAATGGAAGCACGAGTGGGTATTGATATTTAGGTAGGTCTTCTATGGTTTATCCAGTCTTAATTCTTTAGCCCTCTTTTTGGATCCACTGAAATTTAGCATGAGCTCCAGTACCTTTGCAGTTATTTCTACTAAATTTTTAGTTGTGTGTCCTAATGGTTCCATGTCTCCTTCCTGCATTTTCTCTTTTCTTTTGGATTGACTGTCGGTATTACCTTGGACATTTTTACCACTACATTATGGAATTCATATCCTATGCCAATTTTCCTACTAATACCATTTTGATACCTCAAATGAGCTTAAAACGGAAAATAATGTGCCTACCTCACTTCAAACTAAACACATCAAATCTTGTCACCAGCCCTCTCACCCTATGTCACTTTTGTCTTATAATTTGCTTCTGACAGGTTTTATTCACCCCCCTCTTTGAAAACTGCATTATTTGATGAGTATTTCATTTCTGTTTATTTACCCATGTCAACTTTCATTCTAAGATGATTCTTCCTCAATTCCCTCATCTCCCTCAGGCTTTCTCTGAAGAGCCTCTTTGATTCCACTCTTTGCTATCCTTCGAATTTCGCCTGTGTGTTACAGGCTTATTTGCCGCCTGTGGTGCAACACTGGGAGGTGGTGGGAGCTTTGGGAGGTGGGGCCTAATGGGAGCAAGATAGGTCATTGGGAAAGGCTCCACCCTTTCCTCTGTCAGTCTTTGCTTTCTCAGCACCACACAGGGAGCAGCTTTGCTCCATTATGCATTTCCGGCCAGGATAAGCTGCCCAAAGCAATGGGCCAACTCACCCAAACTGAACCAAGTAAGTCTTCCCACCTTTGATCTTCCTGATTGTTTAATCACAGCAACAGAAAGCTCACTAACACACTGTTATTTTTGAATAAAAGTGTAAGTGTACCATTGGACACTGGCCTTTTTATCTTGGTACAAGTAAGGTGTCATTTCAGTTTCTTTGAGTTCTACTTTTCCTTCTCCTTCTAGGGTAGGTAACAGGAATTTCATCTCTTTGTCTTTTCTGTTTTCTTGAGTTGCACCTCCACACATCTGTAAAATGGATTTTTTAATTCATTAATATTCCATGGTTATCATCTCACCTCCAAAAGCTGAACATTCATATATGTGCTCAAATCTAAGAAATTCTCAGCTATGGCTACAGCAAATGTTTTCTTCCCTCCACTCTCTCCATTTCCTTCTTAGAATGAAAAAAGTTCATCAGGGCTTTTGATTCTGCATTTCATATTTTTTAACCTATTTGAATATCCCATTTCTTTGGATATGGATATCCAAAGAGACTTGTTGGGTCCAACTTCATTTTGTGTATTTCTTTTATCATCCACCACTAAGCTTCTGGTCTAACTCATTAAATGAATTATTCATTTTAATTTTCGCATTTTTTATTTCTAGGTGTGTGTATGCATGTGTGTGTGTATTGCTGGGGATCCAGCCCAAGTCTTTGTGCATGCTGAGCACATACTTTACCACTGAGTGGTACCCCAGACCTTCTAGTTTTTCTAACAGTTTTATTTTTCTGTATGCTTGGATATTTCTGATATTCTGATACTTTGACCATGTTTTTGATTTCACATTTAGTAGAATCTGTGACAATGTTATTAAAATATTTAAAACATTATACGATTCTGACAAGTATGGTATATCAAGTCCTTGGATAGCTAACTTAGTACCTGGATATAGAAGAATTTCTAATGATTTGAAAATCCATGGGTTCTATCCTCCCCAGTTACCTCAGTTCTATATATAATTGGCTCCAATATTTGTGTCCTTTTATTTCCATTATGAAATAAGATAAAATTGCAAATATACAGTTTGTAATAGCATATGTCAAAATTATTTGCTTTTGACCTCATAAGCAGACTAAACTAACCACAGCTCTTAATAAATGTAGACATATGCCAGCCTTTATTTTAGATGAGAGCATATTGATGTCTTAAAATAAAATTAGGGTCTTCCTATTAAAGAAGAGAGTGGGGGGAAGGCAGAAGGGGTAAGACTCCATCTCCACCCTACTAGGGAATACTTGTTTTATGACCACAGCATGCATGCATACACAATCGATATAATCATTGAAAACTAAACTCTAACAGGAGGATAAGAAGAGTTCACAGCACAAAGAAATAAGATCCAAAGTAAATTTTTAGAAGTGTTCCCTAGATTTATACCATGCTAGCATAGGAGTTTCTCTTCAGGATCCCACGCACCTCAGAATACTTGGCAGTGCTGCCTTGCAGGGGTCCTGCCCTGTGGTTAGATGTGTGTACATGTTAGGTGGCTCCTGCAGCAATCTGGGGATTCTTGGTGTTGTGAATGCGGTCATTGTAAAAGTCCTGGTGTAACCACAGTTCTTGGATTTAGTTGAATGATTTGGGGTTTGTGATAGATCACGCCACTATCCTATCTGCATCTATATATCTCCACCAAGATGTTCACATGATTGAAACAGTTACTTTTTCCACTTTTAGCTGAAATATTATTCATATATAACATTTTCATACTATAACTGTAAAGTTCTATGAAATTTCCCAGGCTGTGTAGTCATCATGTAGGTTGAAACAAAACCAAAATACATTCCTAGAATTCGCACCCAAGAAGTTCTCTCAGTCCTCCTTCTAGTCCCAGGTCCCACTCTAAGGGTTTACCCCTGCCCCTTGCAAATAAAGGAAACCAGGATTCCTTTTGTGTCTGGTTTTGTTTCCTCCACATTTAGTGAAATTCACCCACATTGTTTTATATACTTAAGGATTACTCTTCCCATGAAGATACAACTTGCAGTTGTTGAAATATGCTGGAATTTGTTCACATATTCTACAACCAATGAGGATTTGGTACTTAACAGCTTTGGGAGGTGATGGATTATGCTGCTGTGGACATTCCTGCTAGTGACCACTGGGGACACACACGTTGGATTTCTGTAGGATATTTCTCCAAGACAGGAATCACTGGGATGTAGGGATGCTTTTGTTCACCTTTGGTGGATGCAGAGTTTTCCCAATAGGGTGCAGGTTGGATGCTCACTCCAGCTGCAGGAGAGAGCTCCATTGCTCCCCGCCTCACTGACACTTGGCATTGTCTGCCTGTTTCATTGCAGTCATGCTGGTGGGCTCCCCCAAAGCAAGAGAAAAGCACATGTGTTTCTGGGCAGCTCATAGGTCCTGACAGTTTGGAGGTAACAAGAGGGGCAACTTGCTCCACTCTGTTGGTGCTGGGGTGATTTCAGCATCTGACCCAAATAAATTAAGAACAGAGGAGGTATTTTAATGGTATTAGATAGCACTATCACCATGAGCCCTAGAAATGCTCAAATCCTGGGAGCCAGACATCCTAGGAAAAGGGTCAGATATAAACCCGAAGTACCAGGTTATTATTAGAGCCTGGTGTCCAGCAAACATTCTGCAACTCCCTTGAGTAGCTGGGTTAGGGTAATGTATAGCACTACCACCAATATGTGGGCCATTCCCCGGGGCTCTGCTAGCCCCCACAGCAGGCCTGTGGGACAAGCTTCCCAGTGACAGGGCAGATGAAGGGCCTGTTGAATGCCCAGCTGAGATGAGCTGTCTCTGTTTGAGAGAGAAGTTTGTGGCTTTGCTTTTATCAATTTAGTGAAGATATGGAACCTTGGATCATGTACACATTGTCTCTTGCTCTGTGCCTCTTTTGAACCATATTGAATTTCCTTTATTTCATAGTCCACTTACTCATGCCTTTACCCTCCTTTGTCCCATTTGGTAAAAGGAATGGGTTATTTTACCCTGAGGCAATGCCCTGAATTCACCATTACCCCATCATTTTGACTGGTTGGAGTGGAAGCACCCACCACCCAGCTGGACCCTTAGGAACTTTGACATAAAAGTTTAAAAATAGAGTCATGGTTTCTTGTTGAAAAATCATCCCTGCTTCTGAGAGTTGTAGTTGGGGTCCTGCTCCTGGAACTACTGCATCATGTAAGAAAAAGTAGAGGCAATGTGGGGAACAAGGAAAGAAGTATATTATTGCACCTTCCCTCAGGGGAAAGAACTGCCATCATCCACATCCTCTCCACACCCTCCCACCCAGATCCACCAGAAAAGCAGAGGCAGCTGCCTAGTGGGGAAACCCTGTGGTGCACCTCTTGGGAAGCATAGGCCCACAGAGGGAGGCATGTGAGCAAGCCCATGACATCTGCATCTGCTTCGGGCAGCATTTGCTATAATGGCCTGCTCCAATTCTCTATATGATCACTACTCTGAAAATGAACATGTGTCCCTTGGTCTAGCAAAATTTAAGTTTGGTCATCTAAATTGGTGCAATGCCTTCCATTCTGCTTTTTTGTTGCCTACTGAGCCTTCACAGGTGGCTCCCGGTATGCACAGCCCAGCCCAGAATCCACGTTGACTGCTATCAAAACCCATAGGTAGCCTGCTAGGGCTCCAGCATGCCTCCAACACAACCCATTCGCTGGCTTTGTGTGGAGCCTTCCCCCAGGGAATCTTCCCCACAGCCATCTGCAGTCCCCTTATATTGGCAGACAGAGCGCTTCTGATTGGTACTTTTTGCCTTAAAGGGTGCAAAACAATACTTGGAGACTCAGCCCATCTTTGCTCTTTGCGGCAGCCCTGAGTCTACCCATTTCATGGACCCAGGTGGTCACCTTGAACATGCTCATTGGCATATCTGCTCACCAATTCCAATTACCTTAAGAATTCTCTGAAGAGCAGGAACATGTCCAATATTCATTCACTCCTCAAATTCCCAGAGCGAATTCTATGGTCCATTCAGGCATCCTTCTAACAGGACAGTTTTCCATTGTCTTTCTGCCTGATCAGATGGCTGGGTTATTGGCCACAACCCATACATGAGCACAGGGGCGATTATCAGGTGATTCATCCCATTGAGCTGGTTTATTTGCTACATTATTTTGTCAAAGTGACTGTCTTTCTAACAGGAAACTGACCGTTCACTTCATAAGTGCCATTCAAAAGCTGTCCAGCTCTCTTTTGGCCAATCAAGAACCATTCAGAAGGCACCCTTCAAGTGGAACTAGAAGCCAGGTGCTCCTCAGGTGTTTCCAGGTGGAAATGTACTCTTCTGGGTACTTCCCTCCCTATTCAAGTCTTTCTCTGATATCATTCCAAGATATTATGGGTATTTCAGGTTTCGAGATTATTTTATGTCTTTTAGCTTTAGGGTCCGTTTTAATTAATGTCTAATAGAAAGTTAATAATTGCTTCTTAAATGGAAATTCTCTAGTTCTTATTCCCACTGTTGTATTGGGAGCAATTCAAGGGATTTTGTTTGTTCCAGTCCATACGGCATACAAGGATATGGTACATACCAACATTGAAGCTTCAGTTCTATTCCTTGTGGGCTCAAGTGTTTCTAATAATTCCCATTTAGCATGTGCAATTAATTGTTGCTTGAAGGGTATGTTTCCATGCCTTCTGTTTCATAATACTTTCCCTAGTCAGATCCGATATCAATATCCATTCCCATAATGACTTTGGGTGAAAGAGATACAACCACTTCACATAAATCCTGATTAAACATTTCAATTTTTGTCTAAATATTTCATCTTAATCACATTGACCTTTGCATTTATGTATTTTCTCAATTGGTCAACCCTGTTAGGACCTCACAATAGCTTTTGGAACTACAGTGTGTGGGATTTCCCTTGTCAAGGAGTCCAGACTATTTGACCCATTCATGTGCATAAATTTTTGGGTCCCTAGGGGAGAAACCCAAGATTCACTGGCTCTTTTTCAGTCCCACCTCCAGAATGATCTGATTTGGGTCTGGTCCAGGTATAGGTATCTGTGATTGCTGCATAGAGAAAAGTGGGTCCTGTATCCACCCAAACAAGTTCTTCCACCCTGCAACATCCAAATCCCAAAGGTACTGCCACTGGTCAGCCTTACTATCCATTTTAGTGATGGTTCTTCAGGAAGCTGATGATCCCCATTTACAAAACGAGACACTTTCTTCATACACACAGTTGTAGTATTTTTTTTTTATTTTGCCCTCCCCACCACTCATGGATTCCCCAACTTGGTGATCTAAGAGCTTAGAGGGACTATTTCTGTTGTCCTGGCCTAAGTTTTCCTTTTGGGGATGGCTTGAGGCTATTGGCCATAGCTCAGATGGACTGAAATTTGAGCTTGGTCTGGCATCAAGATCTGACCTAGCACTCTCTTTTATGTTTTGTTTTAGCTACAAAAGATAACAAGGTGGTCAAGGTGTTACATATTTCATTTTTTGTTATTTTATATTTTCTAATGCATCCAGTGAACCAGCTCCAAGAGAGTTCCATCCATCATCTCTGAATCCCATTGGTAAGTTTTACACTTTAGTAATTGATTTCCACACAGCTGCTGTTCCAAACCATGGGTGACTTCATGGCTACCCAGGAATCAAAGGATACTTAGCCTTTTCAACCTTACTCTTCTCTGGGTCAGGGTTGTTACAGAGAATCCCACGTCCATGACACCAAGTGATTCATTTCCCCCTGGCTGGGGGTTACTGCTGTGCAGTCCTGACACTAGATGCCACAGGTAGAGGAAAAAGGCCCTCATGAGGCTGTACTTACCTCAGACACCATTCCTTAACCCCTGAAATGCCAGGTGGACTGGCTAGGTATTTAAGCGTTGCCACAGACCTTCAGGTTCAATATTCATTAGAGATGACCCAGCAGAACAGGGAAGGCACTGACTTTGCAATCACAGCTTTGTCAAAGCATGCACACCGGGAGATCTGAGTTTGAACTCAGAGCTTGGTGCCCTCCCTTTGCAGGGTCAAAGGATGTCACTGTCCCATCCCACCAGCCAGGAATCTCCACTGAGCTTTGTTTGAGCAGAGTTTTTGTTGGGATTTCACCGTGTAGGTATGATTGGTTGAAGCACTAGTCTCCAGCCTTCTCCCTTCCCTGAAGGTCACTTTGGCCCAAAGTTCCTACCATATAATCATGGGGTTGGTCTTTCATTCACAGGCTGTCTCTAGACCTGCAATGAACCACCTCATAACAAAGGCAGTCCTATTAACTGGGGGAATTCCAAGGGTCTCTGAAGCTCCAGATACAGTTTTTGTTAGATTGCAGCACCTATCAAACGGTAAACTTGAACTATATGCTGTTTCTTTTATACCAAGTAGACCTCCATAAAAAGGGCAAAAAATACCACCACCACCCACGGAAGTGTTCCTAAGTTTCTAAATGAACAACCGATATCCCAGGATCCCTATTAACAATTTCATTTAATGATAATATCTGACTTCTGGGTAGACCTTTCCATCTCCCACATGGAATGTTGATTGATCATATAAAGAACCCATGGCTGTTGGACTTGTGAGAGAAGGGTTGCTTCAGACTGTGGATAAATTATCAGTTGCACATCCAGAGCATGGGAAACCGGGCCCCACAGATGATACCAAATCTGTGCACTTTCTTCCTGCCGCTAATTCCTAAGGCACAGACTCTAAACTTCTACTATGAGGTTGGCATCAATTGTATTTTTAATCCTTACTATTCTCTCTGTATTCGGTGCTTGTTGAGTCTGTAGTAATACCAGAGTTCCTGTTCCCTTCAGTACTTTCATCATTTTGAGGGATGTTTTCTCCATTGATGCTTCATTCCAGGCCCTCTCTTTGTTTCCAAAGCCTTTTTTGTTACAAGAGGCTTCAAAATTAATCCTCGGCCTATCTTAAAAGCAAGGAGTGCTGGGGCTGGGCTTCTTCTGTAGTGAGCCCCCTTGGCTGCCCTCCCCATGGTGCCTCATGTCACACCCAGCTCTGGCAGGAGTCTAAAAGGAGCAGTCTGCAGGCAGAATTGGGGGCAATTTCACTCCGACTTTCTCTTGGAAGTCTAATATTTTTCTTCAGTGAATGTTGCCAAGAATAGGAAATTCCATCCCTCCTATGGAAAAATGGAAAAATCTGTCTCCTACCACTTAGCGCCAGCCATTTTTCCTGTATGCTACTACTAAGTCAAAGAAGAGAGAAGCGAGAGGTCTTCTTCAGAGACTGAGGACCAGAGTGGGCACATGGTTCCCCCTTCCTAGGAGGAGGAAGGATGTGTCATGAATTTTAAGGTGTAGGGAGGAAAAACACAGCCCTGGGACTGGAAAATCCCCACTCATGTCCCTGTCAAGTCTACCAGTTGAGATATGTTCTGGGTTGCTTCTGAAGGCCTTTGAGAGAAATAACATCAAGGCATTTCTTTATGTGAATGTAAATATAAAATGAGGCAAACATTGACTCGAGGATCCTTTTGGATTATGAAAACTGTGCGAATGATGTTGCATTTTAGTAGAATTGGATTTCTCTGGAGTTGTCAGTGTTTTACCCTATAAGACCAAAAGATGAGTCTGCTCAATTGAAAAATGTCACTTGGCCTTTCAGAAACAAGTGTCTCATGAGATTGCCCTAAGAAATCCCTAATCTCTAGGTGCAGTTTCCAGTGGTGTATGGGACCAGTTTTCAGTTTCCATGGGACATTTGTGATGGTTAAAGTGAGCAATATCAAGACCAGGGGCTCTAGGAATCCAGAGATAGCTGCCCAGTGGGTTCTGTGGGGGAAAGCAGGACTCAAGACCATGGGGGTTGGACCTCTGAGGGCAAAGATAGGGAGGGGCAGAGGAAGTTGTAGGCCACCTGAGGATCATCACCTGAGCCCAGCCATGGCCATCTACACAATGAGTTTTACACTTCAAGGGGAAATCTGCAATATGGTGGTGCTGTGGCTGGAGCAAGCACTGTACTGTACGAACGTATTCCGAGGTGTCCCAAGAGACGGGATGCTTTTCTGTTCTGTCGCTTCTCCAACTACTGCGACAAGTCAGGTACTTCCCTCTGTGGAAGTTGGTGAGAGGCAGAGAGGAGGAGGCAGGCCTCTAGGCATCAGACCCAGACTAGAAGAACATGGGTCATCAGGGACAGGCCAAGGTCAGGCCAGACACACAGAGGTTCCCAAGCCTGGCAGTCACCTGTCAATAAGCCTTTATGTAGAAACCATTAACCATGGATTGTTTGGCCCAGAAACACATTTAAACTAAAAACAGTCTGACAACACTCAACCAGGGAAGTTGCAGAACATTCTAATTGCAGAGAACGTAGCAGAATACAGGCTTGCTGCTCCCTTGCATGGCCTGGAAGGCATCACTTTATCTCTGACAGGTCTTAGAATCACCTTTCTCAATTCTTTCTCCTACTCGTGGGCAGAGGGCTCTTGCCCCTGGCTGGTCACTGCCAAGGGAAAGGGCTGTGTCCTCATCCCTGGGCAATCCATCTTATTCCCAATGGGCATTTGATGAATTCCGCCCCCCACCCCCCAACACACACACTGTGCTGAGAAGTGGAAAGGTTCCTTCATCCCTTGTCCAGCCTGTTAGGCCCCACACTGAGTGGGTACCTTCCCAGGCTCTGATGTAGGGTTAGGGGCAAGAGCTTGGGACTCTGAAGATGGCACTGTGTTCTACCACTTCCCACTGCTCTGATTTTTGTCTAGACATGGTTTGCAGGGCCTTGCTCATTGCCTCTCTTTATACCTGGCCCTGTTGGGAATACCTGCGGGCCAGGACATTGACCTCAGTGTCCCCAGGGCACTTGTGCCTGTGCCAGGGAGCACCTATACATGAGTGATCCAATTCAGCTGCAGACTTCTCTACAAGGAAGCCCCCAGAGGAGGGATGTCACATTTTCCTTGTCTTTGAACTCTAGGTCTATGCTATCCTGGGCGCCAGTCCCACTACCCAGATGTGCTGCTTGCATCTAATTTATTTCATTGACCAATTAATTAAAATGAGGCATCCAATCCCTTGGTCACACCAGCTACATTTCCAGCTACCCCATGGAGTTATATGCCACTGAACAGCACATCTGACAATGCAGAGAGAACATTCACAGAACACCCTCTTGGGCCCCTGCCCTTCTGAACCTGGCATGGAGTCTATTTATGGAACTTGTCTCACACAAAGTTGAAATTTCAGGTTGATAGAATTAGAGGTGAGAGTTGCAATGATCCAATGGATATGGGGAAGTGAGAATGGAAAGGTGATTTTTGTTCGACTCCTCTCTCATTTGAAAATTTCAACTGTTGGAGGCCTCTGACCCCACATACCCAGGGAGCGTGTGAACCACCATGACCTAAACTGGTGTAGGGGAAAATGGGAGCTCTCACTTTCTTAATAACTTACAGTTTATGTGTCTAAGGATGAGCTCCTGTAGAGCATCTATGACTCCAACCAGCAGGAAGGAGACTCTCCAGGTAGGTTACCCACACCCAGTAGAGCCAACGGGAGCAGGTGCCTGGGGCCACCAGGTGCCCCTGCTGTTCTGGAGACCTGAGGAAGCAGGTATGAAATCAGAGAGAAAAAGGAGGTGTGTGCAGGTATGCTACTTGTTCTTTCCTGTTTCAGTGGCCTGAGAGGAAGAGGCGTGGTGCCTCTGGGCTCTTGAGCAAGCTGGGTTTGTCACCGTCTTTTCTGGCTTGGATATTTAAAGATGGCCTTTCCCAGGAGGCCAGGTCTTTCCTGCCCTGGCCACAGCCTTGGGTTATGTTTGGTAGCACCTTCTGGGAATTGTCCCCCAGAGGTTTTGGCTTGGGTTTGGGGCTTTGGCTAACAATGGAAGGCACAGGAGTCTAGGCCCAAGCCTGCGCTGGAGATGAAGTTCCTCCAGCACGAGCCACGTGGTGGTGGGAAGGGACCCTCCCCCTCTGTACTTCCAGGACTTGGAGGTGAGGATTTGGGTCCTGGGCACCCGCCAGGCGGGTAGATGAAGGAGCATGTCTTCTTGGATTACTGTGTGAGCACCAGCTTCCTCGAAGGGAGAAGATTAAGCTTGGCTCATTCAGCCTCTACACTGGCCAAGGCCAATGCTTCAATTTGCTACTATTTGTGAGGTCTGTTCCGCTGCCCCAGGAGCTCCTCCGTGGCCCGGCAGGAAGGGTCTGCTGGGCTTGCTACAAACTGGCCCTCACAGCCCCACTGGCTTCATTTGCTAGAATTGAACAGGCCCAGGATGAAGCCTCTGGGCAGCAGGGACAGAAGGTCACTGCTCCTTTCAGACACTACTCCAGCTGGGCAGTGCTGCAATGTTCCTGTACTCCAGTCATGCCCCTGCCTGTTCCCTGTTCCTTCCTTCCCAGTCCATCCGTGACTCAGTGCAAACCCTGACAGTCCCCTTTTATTTATATGGCTCCAACTTCTTGCCTCACTTGCAGGCTAAAGGGATTTGGACAAGTCATGTTACCTCTTAACTTGGGTTCACTGTTTCTAGTGGTTCCAAGAAAGGTATTGGGGTTGCTGTGAGGATTCAATATTTCCCAAGTCCCTGAGGTCGTCCCAAGCATCAAACAGCCACTTCATACATGAAATTGGTTGTCGTTACCCCCATGGGACCCAACGCAGCCCCAGGCCCATGGCAAGGGTGCCCATCACAGAAAGGGCCATGCACTCCTTGGAGTGGAGGAAGTCTATCTTTAATATTTCCTCAGGTTCTTACACTGAAGCACAACATGACTGGTAGAGATTGGCAAGAGGACTGGAAATGGGCATTTTTCAGCAGAAAGAGAACAGGTAGTAGTGAAGGAAGGAGGGAGGGAGGGAAGTTGTTGTCATGCACAGAACGTCATGGAGATAATGGCTGCCTCCTGGAGGATCAGGATGTCAGAGGCATCCCTTCCTGTCACCATGTGGAATTGGAGGGTTGTAGATCAGAGACCCCCTCCCTCATTGCAGAGCTGAAGCCATCCAGGCCCTGGGAGAGGAGCATAGAGATGAGGATGCAAGAGGGTCCTGAGGTCAGGACCCTCACCTCCACTCTGCTCCCACTTCCTTTCCCATGGCCATCCACCGCACATCACCATGCTTGCCCCTTGGCACTCAGAAGACTACTTTGCCAATGATGAAGACTGAGAGCAACAACCTGCAATTCATTCCCCTTCTCATCTCCTTTTTATCTTTTATTTATGAGCTCCTGCTTTGAGCTCTTCCCACTTCTTTTTATGATCTTCATCCTGAAGGACCTAGGCTCATCCAGGCAGCTGAGATCCTTGGCTCTTGTACTGTCTATAAAATATCTCTCTGGCCCTCCTCTTTCTTAGCATGGAAATTCACCCATTGAATCACAATTGCCAGGCAAGGAGCTGGGGTAGTGATCAGAAGAGCTGGGCCCTGGCCCTGCTGCTGGGGGCCCCAGATAATTCTTTTTCTGTGAGCACCCCATGCAGGTCTGCACTGGGTGGCTTTGGAAATGCATGAATATTTTCTTTCTTCCAGCATCAAGAAATTATTTTTGAATCCATAGGGAGTAGCCAGGATTTCAACAGATATGAAAAGGAGGGAGAACTAGTGTGGAGGGATACAGAGAGTGAGACCTGGAAGGCACATGTTCTCCATTGCTGGCCTAACTTTCTTTTTGGCACAAGAAAACCAGTAAAATCAAGGAGAGCAATGGAATGGCCACCAGGGTGTGTGAGCACCCAAGTGGAGATAAGAGGAATAGCGAAAATCCATTCAGGCAAGTGAAGGGTGCCCTGAGAGTATTGACCAGGTAATGGAGACCAATTTCTCAAAACTTCTATTGTTGCCCTCCAGTGGCTCCTTAATCTGGAGGACAGGATTATGGGTGTCTGCAGGGCCAACATGTGCAAGACTTCAGGGGGCAAAGAGTGTTCCCCTGACTTGCTTTGCAGGACCCAACCCTAAGCCATCAAACTTCTTAAACTCAAGAGGAGATTGAGGGCTAGTGTCCTTTGCCTCTGTGTGTGTGTGATGAACAATATTGGCTGGCCTTGACCACCTTCTCTTCAGCCCTCCTGGAAAAAGACTGGGGAGGTGACGGGCAGCACAGTCTCCTTCCCCTGCAGGTACAGATCGGCAAGGTCCTGGCATCCTGTAGGAGACACTACAGGATCCAAGAATGGCTGGGATCTGCTAAAGCCCTGGGAGCCCTTATCCTCTGTGAAGCCCTGTAGGGACCTGGGGTGACACAATGGCACTGTATCTCAAGTCGAGGTTCTGTGGCACTTATTCTTACACTTCTCACATGTAAAACTTAAAGGAAATTCAATGCAATGCTAACTGGGCTCTGTTAAGAGGTAGGATCAGAAGTCACTTGTCCCTTTTATTTTCCATAGGGATAAAAGAAATACAATTGAATCTATTACATCTTAAACAGCACATGGGGCTACTCATACAGGACTACATTAAAATTTATTTTTTAAATTGCTACAGCATTATGGTCTTCTGTTAGTTGAAAGACATATGCAAGGTTTGGTAGTGATAGAAGAATGATCATTTCCAGAAAAAAAAAAGTTCCAGGAAGCTGTGCAGATTTCAAATGAGGGTCTCAGGATGCTGCTTCTGAGGGTGGGGCTGCAGGGCGGGGTCCTGGCTCCACCCTGTGTCCTCAGGCCTCCTGCTTCTCAGGGGCCCAGCTGTGTGGGACTTATCTTTTGCACCCAGGAGTCCTAGGATCCCCTTTTCCCTCTGCCTCAGGTCACTGTTCAGGGAAGCAGCCCCTAAATGTTGCCCAGGAGGATGCCCAGGGGATTTGCTCCTGGAGGACATTCACAGATGCTCTCCACCCACAGATGACACACTCAGCAGAGGGCAGCACTTGGGCCTCACTGCTCTCTGACCTAGACCTTGAGGAGGTCAGGGCCCAGGGTCACCTGCAGGGCCTGAGGAGCCCTCTGGTCCCGCACACGCTCCCCAGCTAGCACCTGTGTGCCCCAGGATTGGTGCTGCAGCTTCCTTCCCATTCCTATGCCTGGGAGGACAGGGGCCACGGGACCCAGAGGAGCTGCAGCTTGCTGGGTGGTGGGAAGCGGGAATGAGACAGGACATCCAAGGACAGAAGCTGCCTCCTGTTGGCCTCTCCCACATCTGAAGTGGTCACTGATTTTGAAATGGAGACACTGTTTTCAAATGTACATTCATTCCTGAGGAATGGGAAGCTCCAATCAGACGGGAGGTCAGAGGACAGGAACTGCTCTGGTGCCTGTCCTCAGTGACTGGAGGCAGTTCATTCTGAATCATGTCCGTCTAGGATCAGCTTCAGAAATGCCTTCTATACTCAGTGCTGAGGTTTTCATCTTAAACCCACTGCTAGTTTCCTTTTTTTTAAAAAAAATATTTTTACATAAAGTAGGCGCAGGGAAAAGCAGCCTAAACACAGGTGACCTGTGGGCCTTCACAGGTGCTGTGCGTGTCACTGTCCCAAGCCCAATGCATCATGACCACTTGAGAAGCTTCCCTCAGCCTCCTGCCCTGTCCCAGGTGTCCCAGCAGAGAGCTGGGTCCCCTGCTCTGCTCCTCCCCCTGGGAGGACACGGCTATGCTCGCGGTGCTGACTGTGTGTAATCACTGTGCTTAGAAGGGACTTGGAAGACCAACTTCACTCTAACCTTAGTACTAAGTCAGGCACTGACTGACCTTGGCAGGAGGCCACTGTGGTGCTTGAGTGAGCAGGGGATGCTGGCCTGGGGGCTGGCCACCACGTGCCTATAGGGAGCCACATCTCCTAATGCATGCACTGAGCCATATAGAAACCAAGCATCATCTTCAACACCAGGAATATAAACACATTTTTCCTGAAAAGCAAATTTCAAGGCCAGGCAGCTTCCTCTGAATTCTACCAAATAATGAGGCAGAGTCATGCCCAGTTCCTGCCCACTCCTCCAGAACACCGATGCAGAGCCCATGTGGCCACACTGGTCCCCACCATGAGGAGAACCCCACTGCCCGGCCAGACCCCACAGGAAAGGGGATTACAGACCAAGCGCTCCTGAGGCGTCTGTCCTGGTCTGACACCATCATTATCAACATGAAGAGAGTTTTAGAAAGAAAAGGAACTAGGGTTTCAGGGCAGGAGGCCCCTGGGGTTGGTGAGGATAGGATCCTGCTGTTTGGGTGCTGCTGGTGGAGTGGGGAGGAGGGCAGTGCCATCGGGTCAGTGGGTGGATGTTTGGTGACAGAGGGCGGCAGACACTGGAAGCTCCTCAGGGGGGCTCTGGGGTGTGGTCGCAGGCAGTGGTTATGGAGGGGCTCCCTCCAGCAGGAGAGGGGTTCTGACTTGGCCCTGCAGGGTCTAGGCAGGGGCAGGGTGGGGGCTGGAGGTTCTGAGCTGTGCGATCAGACACTTGGCCTTCTCAGAAGATCCTTGTCCTCCTGCTCAGCAGTTGCTCAGATCAGTGGTCAGCAGACGTGGGCAGGGCCAGATTCCTCCAGTAAACCACAGAAGCCCCAGCCCAGTGGGCCACCATACCCCTGCTGACTGCTCACCCAGGACTGCTCTGCTGAAGACCAGGCTGGCTCCCTGAGGTGGTACCATGTGACCTGTGGGTCCTGAGCCAGGGGGGCACCTGATGTATGAGGAGGGGATGAGGGGCTTCCTTTCAGAAAAACGACCCAGTTCGTGGTCAGGGATGGAAACCCAGAGATAGTCACCAGCCTTCTCTTGCTCAGGTGCCTCCCACAGGGCACCCCTGCAGCAAACTTGGGGTGAGGAGAACTGGGAAATGGAGTGAGGGAAGCCCTGGGTCCCAGAGTCCAGAGCATGAGCTAGACCACCACTGATTTGGGTTCAGGGATTTCAGTCCCCTCTAGGGTCCATCACCCCTCAGTGTGTGACTCTGGGCAAGTCACCTCACTGACTGAGAACTGCAGGGCATAGCAGGTGGTGGGGGATCATGGCAGTAGATAAGGCCTGGCCAGGGCCCTCAGCAGCCTGTGGGTGAAGGCTAGAAGGGAACTTCCCATCTTCCCTGACTCGTGGCACCCAGGTTCCTCACTAGAGGCTGCCAGGTGCCACTGCCGAGCCTCCAGCTAAGATGAGCACCCCCAACACCTGGAAAGCACCCGTCATTTTTCTTTGAGTTTTATCTCTATTTGCTTCTACAAGACTTTAACCCTAATAGGCAGGCCCTGAGGAAGTCGCCATAGAACAGAGCAGGGGACCTCCAAAGACAGAGGGGTGAAATCCCATTGTGGGTTCTCAAGCTTCTAAGCCTGTCTGAGTTCAGCCACTGGCACCATATTGCCACCTCTCAATAGAGTTGTACCCCCCTCAGCCCAGGGGCACTCGAAAGCTGCACCACAGTACAGGGCCCCTCTTCTCTTGCCTTTGATTCAGCTGCCCCCCCAAGACAGCTGGGGAGCCAGAGAATAGAAGTGGAACCTGGGAAAAATGGCCTTTCCCATGGCCTTCTGCCACCAGCACATCAACAGCTGTCCCCTCTGAATGTATTTTCTAGGACTATGGCTCCAGGGAATGAGAAGGTCAGGGAATGTTTTCCAATGCAGAGTACACCACAAAGGGACCTGAAGCCCAGGAGACCCGTGTCCCACAGAAGCTCTGCAGCACAAAAAGGGGCATCTGGCCCCACAGGGGAGCAGCAGACACTGTCCCTTGACTTCTGCACTGAGGCTCTGCAGGGGACACAGCAGCGGCTGCAGTTGCACAACAGGGACTGAGTTTTGGCAGGAAGGTGGTGAGCAGGAGAGTGCACACAGGGCAGGTGCAGCTGCTGCCTGCGCCTTCTCAGCCAGGGAGACAGATCTTGTCCAGAAGACCCTGGGAGCCTGGGCACCTGGACAGAACCGACTAAGCCCCAGCCCATCAGGCCACCTCCCCAGCAGCTCCTCAGTCTGCACTGCTCACCCCTGGGTTTGGTCAGTTGGGGCAAAGCTAGTTATTCTGCAACTGTCATCTGGGCAGTTGGCTCAGGATGTTCCGAGTTCCGAGTCAGTTGGGAATTAAACAGACCACTGTCATTCAGGGTGGTCACATGACCAAAGAGGAGCCAATCCTGGGGGTAGGGGGGAAAATGGACCCCCACCCCCACCTGGGCATTCAGAGGGCTTCATCTGAGGGGAAGGCATTGCCCTTTGGGTCAGAGATTGAAATGTAGAGCCAAGAACTGAGTCAGAATTTGGGTCATTCTCTGGGGCTAAGCACTTCCTCCAGGACACCAAGTGTCTTCCTGTAGCCACCTTGGGGTAGGAGGATTTGGGAAAGAGTCCTTGGTTCAGTGCCCAGGGCATGAGCTCATGGTCTCAGGTGTTCAAGGATCTCTATCCCCAGGAACCCACTCTATTCCCTGCCTCCTTAGGTCATTGCTCCTCAGAGACAAGTTAATGTCTCAAAGCTTTAGTGCTGCTGGGTACAGTGGTGCATGGCTGTAATTCCAGTGGCTTGTGAGGCTGAGGCAGGAGGATCATGAGTTCAAAGCCAGCCTCATCAACTGTGAGGTACTAAGCAATTCAGTGAGACCGTGTCTCTAAATAAAATACAAAATAGGGCTGGGGAGGTGGCTCAGTGGTTGAGCACCCCTGAGTTCAATCCCTGGTACCAAAACCAAAACCAAAACCAAAAAAAAGAAATAAACAACTTTAGTGCATTAAACCATAAAATAGACAGCTCCTGACTACCCACCCTACTTCATACAAGATGAGATTGTTCTATGAGCCATAAAGCATCATACCCGTGTCAGCGTGGGGAAAGCAGGGCTCTGTTCTCCCCTGACCTCACCTTCCAGGTACCCTCTCTGGAGCCCACCAGGATCATAGATCCCGTTTGCTCTTTCAGACATGTAATAACTGAACACTCGTATGCGTTAGGTGAGCTTGTGACACACCCGTGATTTTTCTTCAGGTTTTCTCTGTATTATTTTAGCCTTATAAAAACTATTAAGCACATCCTATTAACATTTCTGACATCACAGAACAGGAAACTGGAACAGGGGCTAAGGAACACTCCCAGGTCCAAGTGGCTTTGATTTCAGGCTGACCATGCTCTCAGTCATGGTTTTGTGCTTTTCTACATGGCCTCAAATAAATAAATGGACGATTCCTGCAGAGCCTTTGCTTGTTTTCAGTGCACACCAAAATGCAAGATCCATCTTCCTAAGTCCTACTGTGATTTGGGTGCCAGTTAAGTGATTAGAAGATCCAAAGTTTGACCTGGGATTATTAATATTTTTACCAGGAAGATGTCAACAGCTCTCCTGTATAAATGCATTTCCCAGAACTTTGCTGCAGGAATATAAAAAAAAAAGAAAAAGAAAGATAATAATACATTGAAATAAAAGTTGCACACACAGGGATTGACCCTGGGTCGTGTCTCCAGGAGTTGTTCAGCAGCACCAAAATGAGCAACTGGCAAATAACAAGTGTCATCGCATGAAACCCTCTCCACTAAAGTCACTGTAGGAATTCAGCCCATAAGCTGAGTCATAGCTGCAGTTTATTTGGTGCGCCTTATTTAGAGACAAACTATGAAAATGTCAAGCCATGTTTTCTAATTGAGATACAACTCACATTCCATAAAATTCACTTTTTAAAAGTGTACAATTCAGTGACTTTTAAAAAAATAATATACAAAGGGTTTTGAAATTATCATCACTATAGAGTTCCAGCAAATTTCATCACCCTGAAAGGAAAACCCTCTACTTAGTACCAGTCTTTTCATCTACTTCTCAGTCCTGGAAACCTCTGATCTACTGTGTTTCTATGGATTTCTCTCTCCTAGACATGTTATATAAATAGAACTACATAATGTGCTGCCTTTTGTGTCTGGCCTGTTTCAATAAGCCAAATGTTTCCAAGATTCACCCCTGTTGGTAACAAACTCAGCCTTTTCATGGCTGAATAATATCTATCTTATGGATCTAACACATTTTCCCATTTATTGGTTGATGGATAGTTGGGCTGATTGCATCTTTTTTTACTGTTATTTTGGCTATTTGGTTGCTGTGAACATTCATGTACAAGAACAAATGTTTACAATGAAATCTGGTTTTCCTTTTGTGGCCTTTGCCACAATGATTTCTTAAACATATATCTAAGAAGTCATTGCCAAATCCAAGATCACTAAGATTTACCCTTCTTTTTCTACTTCTAAGATTTTGATAGTTTGGAGGTTATATTTAAGTCTCTGATCTCTTTCTAACTAACCTCTGTGTTTGGTGTGAGGTAGAGGTCCAACCTCATTCTTTGCATATAGATATCCAGTTGTCAACACGACATTGTTGAAAAGACTGTTCTTTCCCCACTGAATGGTGCTTATGTCCCTTTCAGGGAATGAATTGACCATAAATGTGAGGGTTTATTGCTGGACTCTGGATTCTATTCCATTGGTCTCTCTGTCTATTCTTAACACCAGTACCATGCAGACTTGAAATTATGACTTTATAGTTAAGTTTTCAATTGGAAACTGTGATACACCATCTGTTATTTTTCTGTATTTGGTCCCATGCATTTCCTTATGAATTTTGTGATGTCACTTTTTGCAAAAACGGTGGCTTGAATTTTTATAGGAATCTGGTGAATCTGTAAAATGATTGGCATAGCATAGCACCTACACAGAAGTATTCAGATTTATGAACATGTATTATTTTACATTTAATTGCAATTTTAAGCCTTACTCTGAGGTATAATTAATATATAGAAAATTGCACACATCTAATGTATACATATTGATGACTTTGAACATATGTTTACCCTTGCAATTCCATCACCATAACTGAGATAGCAAATATTTCCCTCAAGTCTAAAAATGTCCTTGTGCTTCAGTTTTCTAAAACAAAAAGTTTTTCCAGAACTTTGAAAAAACCTTTCAGTGTACAGTGCAGTGCTGTTCCTTGCAGGTACAATGCTCCATAGTGGGTCTCTAGAGCTCAATTCACCTTACTTAACAAACTTTATGTCCATTGAAGAAAATTCACCATTTCCCCTTCTCCCAGCCCCTGGCAATTACTATTCTACTAATTGAGTCTATGCCTTTGATGGTTTTAGTTAGCTAGTTAGCTAGCTAGTTGTGCTGGGGATCAAACCCAGGGCCTCATGCATACTCTGCCGCTGAGCTACATCCTCAACTCTTTATTTTGAGACAGGGTCTTGCTAAGTTGTCCAGGCTGACCTTGAACTTGTGGTCTTCCTACCTCAAGCCCTCCCAAGTAGCTGAGATTGCAGGCGTGCACCACCACGCAGTTTTTGTCCCTCTGTGGCTGGCTTATGTTACTCAGCATAATGTCCTCTGGGTTCATCCCTGTTCTTACAAGTGGCAGGATCTCATTCTTTATTAAGGCTGAATAATATTCCATTATACATGCATATATAGAATACATATATAATGTGATCTGTCAATCACATTTTCTTTATTCCATTCAACTGCTGACATGTAGGTTGTTTCCATGTCTTTGCATTTGTGAATAATGCAATTAACGTGGAATTGCAGATATACTAATTTCAACTAGTTTGGATATATACCAAGTACTGGGAGTGCTGGATCATAAAAACCTAAGTGCAGTTTTTAATTTTTTTGAGGAACCTCCATACTGTTTTCCATAATGGCTCTACTAATTTATATTCCAGCCAACTGCATACGAGTGTTCCCTTTTCTCCACATCCTTGCCAGCACTTATTTTTCATCTTTGAGAAGAGCCATTGAATAAGTATGAGGTCCCTCCTGGTGTTTTGAACTTCATTCCCCTGGTAACTAGTAAGGTTGAGCACCTTCTCATAGATATGGTAGTCATTTGCATAATGCTTTTGGAGAAATGTCTGTTCAAGCCCATTTGCTCATTTTAAAAATTGAGTTTTCTCTATTGAGTCGCAGGAGATGCTCTGCGCTTAGTGCCAGTGATTCTGCTGGATCGCTCACTAGACATCAGGCATTGCTCACTTTATGAATGTGATGATCTCTTCCGGTGCCCAAATCCATGGCTATGGTTCCATTGGCATTAATGGAATGAGACAGATTAGATACCCACACAGGTACTTCTACATGTCGAGCTGTTCAGCTTCAGGACTATGAAATGTGTTTTGAGAGTACTTCATATATCCATCTGAATGATGCAGAGAAGACAGTTCAATGTCCCTGATAGACTGAAACCCCAAAGGTCACCCATAACCTCGATTTTTGTTTCATTATGGGACTAAACCTCTGAAGAGTGATAGCATTTAGTAGTTGTTCAAAAAGTGTATTTGAATGGAAAAGTGAATAAATAAAAACTATAAACATTTCATCTACCCCAACCTATGGGCAAACATGGCTGGAAACATTATTTCAGGGTTTTTACTCTCATATTAGAACCTTCATCATCCATCCACATTCACAGTCCTAAACCTGGAGCTCTTAGAAATAGCTGCATAGAATGTCCAAGCAATCTCCATGTCCTGTATATTCCTCTTTAATCCTTTTTCTTCTCCCATAGTACCTATTTGGTACTATGCTTGTATGTTGTTTTACTGTTTTATTAATTTTTTTAGTGGTAAATGGACACAACATCTTTTATGTATTTATTTTTATGTGGTGCTGAGGATTGAACCCAGTGCCTCACAGGTGTGAGGCAAGGGCTCTACCACTGAGCCACAGCCCCAGTCCATGTTTTATTATTCTTGATAGTGGCTATTGATGCACCAAAGTTTTTAATTTTTCTAAGATGTATATGGGTTTTTTTGTTGCTTATGCTTTTGATGTCATATTTAGCAATCCATTGCCAAATCCAAGGTTATAAAATTTTATTCCTACCTTCTAAGATTTTTTTCCAGCTATTACATTTAACTTTTTAATGGTTTCAGAGTTAAATTTTGTATATGGCATGGCGTGGGGTGTGCATCCAATTTAATTCTGTTGCACATGAATATCCAATGGTCCTAGTAACATTTGTGAAAAGACTATTCTTTCCCCCATGCATAGTCTTGGCACCCTTTTGAAAGTAAATTGAGATTCCTTAGAAAACTTGAAATGGATCCACCATTTGACCCAGCTATCCCACTCCTTGGCCTATACCCAAAGGACTTAAAATCAGATTACTACAGTGATGCAGCCACATCAATGTTCATAGATGCTCAATTCACAATAGCTAGATTGTGGAACCAACCTAGATGCCCTTCAATAGATGAATGGCTAAAGAAACTGTGGTATATATACACAATGGAATATTACTCAGCCATAAAGAAGAATAAAATTATGGCATTTGTAGGTAAATGGATGCTGTTGGAGACTGTTATGCTAAGTGAGATCAGGCAATCCCAAAAATCCAAAGGCCAAATGGTCTCTCTGATAAACGAATGATGATGCATAATGCGGGGGTGGGGAGGGTGGCAAGAATGGAGGAAGGATAGATAGCATAGAGGGAAGGGAGGGGTGGGGTCGGGGGTGGGGGGGGAAGAATATTAACAGAATGTGTGACAGACATCATTGCCCTGTGTACATGTATGAATGTGATTCTCCTTTGTGTACAACCAGAGAAACAATAGCTGTACTACATTTGTGTTCAATGAATCAATAAGCAAATAAAAAAATAAAAATTAAAAAAATTCTTAGATCTGAATAAAATTAAAAAGCACTTTTTGCAACTAAATATACCTATGAAAATGAGACAGATGAGGAAAATCATCATTTCAAAACATAAAAAAAAGAAAGTAAATTGACCACAGATAGGTAATTTATTGCTAGACTTTCAATAATATTCCACTCATCTATGTGTGTATCCTTATGTAGCATCACAGTGTTTTGATTACTGTACCTTTGCAGTTACGTATTGTAATTGGAAAATGTGAGCCCTTTGTGTTAGTCAGCTTTCTGTTACAAAATATCCAAGATAATAGGCATAAAAAAGAAAATGTTTTAGGTCTTTTGGATATTTACCAACGAGTGGGATAGCTGGGAAATATGGTGATTCCATTTTCAGTTTTAATCTAAAATCTTCATAATACAGGAATGTAGCTGACACAACATTCATAGCTGCACAATTAACAATACCCAAACCTTGGAACCAACCTCAGTGCCCTTCAATAGATGAATGGATAAAGAAAATGTAGTATATATGCACAATGGAATATTACTCAGCCATAAAGAGGAATGAAGTTATGGCATTTGCTGGTAAATGGATGGAACTGGAGATTATCATGCTAAGTGAAATAAGCAAGATCCAGAAAGCCAAAGGTTGAATATTTTATCTGAAATGAAGAAGCTAGTCCAAAATAAGAGGGAGAAAAAAGAAACGGGTGATTGCATCAAAATAGAAGAAAGATCAGTGGAATAGAGGAAGAGGATTTAGAGGGAGGGAGGAGGGACAGGATAAGAGAAGAAGAGTGGAATGAATTGACCTAATTTTCCTGTGTACACATATGAACACACCACAGGGAATCTCACCACTGTGTGTATTCACAGGGCACTCAAAACAGTAAACACAGATGAGAAGAGTAGGGGGAGGGAATGGAGCAGGGGAAGGGGAGAGGGGGACACTGGGGACTGAATTTGAGCAAATTATATTTCATTCTTTTGTAATTATGCCAAATGAATCCTAATATTACATATAGCTAAGAGGAATCAATAAAAAAGAAAAAGCTTTCTTCTGACTCCCAGTGTTGGAGGTTTCAGACCATGGCTGGTTGACCCATTGTTTTTAGGTCATCATGGTGGGAAAGCATGGCAAAGAAGCCCATTTGCCTCATGGTCATGAGTGAAAAATAAAGGAGGGGAAGAGACTGTGGTCCTGCAATCCCACGCAAGAGTATGCTCCCAGTGGCCTGCCACCTCCCACTAGGCCCCTTCCCATACAGGTCTCCCCCGCCTGCCAATAGCTGCAAGCTGAGGTCAGCCTTCTAATGCCTGTGTCTTTGGTGGGCATTTCAGATCCAACTTTATTCTTCCTTTCAAGATTGTTTTGGCTATTTGGAATTTCTCCTAATTCCATATGATTTTCAGGATTAGCTTTTTTATTGCAAAAATAGTGTTGAGATTTTTCACATAGGTGCTGGGGATTGAAACCCCTGGACTCATGCATGCTAAGCAAGCACTCTACTACTGGCCTATACTCCTGGCTCAACACTGGGATTTTGAGAGGAATTTCAATGAATCTGTAGAGCACTTTGCGGAGTCTTCCAATCCAAGCATCTTTAACAACTTTCCACTTACTTAGGTCTTCTTTAACTTTAGCAAAATTTGGTAGTTTACAATGCATCAGACTTGGTTAAATTCATTCTGAAGTGTTTGTCTTTTGAATGCTGTTGTAAATGGCATTGTTTTCTTAAATTTTGAATTATCCATTGCTAGTATATGGGAAGATCCACATAGAGTCACATTACTCAAGGAAGGGAACATGTTCTGAAAAACATGGTTAGGCAATGTCATCACTGTGGAAACATCATAGAGTGTATTTACACAAACTAAGATGGTCACAATATCACTAGGTAATATAGTTTTTATGGGACCACTGTTATATATGCAGTCTGTTGTTGACTGAAATGTTATATGGCATACAACTATAATTTATTCTTACTTTCTGACCTTAAAAAATCAGAAATAAGTATTGAATCATATAAATTGTTTCCAATATGAACTAAAACAGTATATGTTTTCTTTCGTGGCTTAATAGCTAAAAGAAAATAATTCACCTAGATGAGTATTAGGGGTCACCAGGATGAGGAAAAAGTGTTGTGTCTGAGGACAGTCAGAGGAACTGATCCTGGAATCTGCTGTCTGCAGTTGACCACCCCAGGGAATCTGCAGAAGGTCTTCTATAGTATAACTCCTCAGAGTACTGGAGGCGAATCTCTCTCTAGGGCCTTTAAGGTGAGACATAAGTCTCTCCAAGACACTTTTGATCACTCACTTAACAGTTGTGTTGATGATGCTTTGGCAGCACTCAAGATCATTGATTCTACACAAATATTCTTAAAAATACTCTTAAAATACAATGAAAAGGTACATAGAATTTAAAAAATCCCTCTGCACATCTCCCACACAGACATTCACTGTGCAAGAACTGTGTAACTTACATCTTCACTTACTGTGGAGACGGACTCCTGAGGCCAAGGATGTTTCAAGAATGAGAGAGTCTGGGGCACACGTGGATGGAGTATGGAACCTGTGGAAGAGAAGAAGGGGAGGGAAGGTGACCAGAAAGAGAGGATCCTTCCCACAGCCGCCTGAGGCAGGCCCGTGATGATGAAAGGATGGAGAGGGATCAGCAGCATTTTCATGGACCACAAGCACATCTGAGGCCAGGAGTGAGGGGGGCTTGGTTCTTGTGATGATTGTTCATGGCTGAACATGACTATTCCTGATATTGAAGGTATACAAACAAGATAAGGCTTTCCATAGAAGCAGCAGTGCTCCTGAAATCCTGGCTGTATATTAATATGTATTCCAGGAAGTCCTTGTAACTAGTTTAAAAAAAAAGAATATTTGGATTCTTGTGACCTGTTTCAAGTAGAAAAGCCTCAAGGCTTTTGGGTTTGGGACAGAGATGGATGGTTGGCTAACGATCAGTGTAATATACTACCAGATTCTCTCTAGAGAAGCCTCACACAGCTGGGCAAGCCCATAATGGTCCCAAGTGTGGTGATTGGGTCCTAAGCATGAAAAACACTGTGGGGGAGACCACTAACAGAGACTGTGACTACTGTGAAACAAGGCATCCTGTATGGCCTAGAATCTAGGAAGCACAATGATCACATTGATCAAAAAGCAACAAGAAACCATTGAACTGTCTACAAGATTCCATTCTAGGTAAACAGACAATATAAAATGAAAGAATAAAAAAAGGATATGACTTTTGCAAAAGCTGGTGGAAAGATGTGTTTGTCACTTTTCTATTACTGTAACGAATGCCTGAGATGATCAGTTTGTAGAGACAGGAAGTTTGTTTTGGCTCACAGTTTTGGAGGCTCCAGTCCATGATGCCTTGGGTCTCTGATGAGGCAGCACATCACGAGGGAAGCATATAGCAGAACAAAACCACTGGCCCCACGGTAAGAAAGCCAAAAAGAGAGGAAAAGGAAGGGGCCGCGGTCTCCCCATTTCCTTCATGGGCATGCCCACAAATGACTTTAAGACCTCCCATTAGGCCCCACCTCTTAAAAGTTCCTTCTCTTCCAACTAGCACCATGGGCTGGGGATGAAGCCTCTAACACAGATGCCTTTGGAGGGATCTTTATGATGTAAACTATACTGTAAGACTAAGTAGATTTCAGAAAAATATTACAACACATGAGGATTGATATTTCATTATGATAGAGACTGACTCATCAGTGCAACCTAATCCTAAATGTATGTGTACCAAACAAGACAGGTTCAAGACTCATGACAGGCTATATATATTTTTTTATACCAGGGATTGAATTCAGGGGCACTTGACTACTGAGCCACATCCCCAGACCTATTTTGTATTTTATTTAGAGACAGGGTCTCACTGAGTTGCTTAGGACCTTGTTTTTTCCTGAAGCTAGCTTTGAACTCACAAGCCTCCTACCTCAGCCTCCTAAACTGCTGGGATTACAGGCCTGCACCACTGCACCCAGCTCATGACAGGATATTTTCTTTTTTAACTTTTAGTTGTAGAGGGACACATGCCTTTATTTTGTTTATTTAGATTTTTTTTATGTGGTGCTGGGGATTGAACCCAGAGCCTAATGAGTACTCTACCACTCTACCACTGATCCACAACCCCAGCCCCATGACAGGATTTTTTGATAACAAAAACTCAAAAGGAAGGTGCCACATCAATGATTATAATGGAACACTTCCATATTTCTCCTTCAGTAGTCATAGAAAAAAAGTAGGTAGAAAATCAGTAGGAACATAGAAATGCCAACAAACTAGACCAGCTTGACCTCATTCATGTTTTATAGCACCCCACACTTGAAACAAAGATCACATTTCCTTTTCCAGGGCACCAGAATACCAGATATAGAACCATATTCTGTGCCATTTACATGAGCACATTTAATATAAATGAAATTAAACAAATTACATTCTCTGACCATCCTGATTTAAGAATAGAAATACATTAGGAAAAGACACCTTGAAAATTTCCAAATATTTGAAAAAGATAAAAGAAACTTATACACTTTGAAACAATCCATTGTTATGGTGTAGATATGGTGTCCCCCAAAAGCTCATGTGTGAGACAATGCAAGGAGGTTTGGAGGAGAAATGATTGGTTATAGCCTTAACTCAATCAGCAAATTAATCCCTGATGGGATTAATTGAGTGATAACTGGAAGCAGGTGGGATGTGACTGAAGGAAGTGGTTCATTTGGGGGCATGGCTATATTTTGTACATATTTTGTATCTGGACAGTGGAGTCTCTCTCTGCTTCCTGATCACCCTGTGAACTGCTTCCCTTCACCACACTCTTCTGCCATGATGTCCTGCCTCACCTTGAGTCCCAAGGAATGGGGCCAGATGTCCATGGACTGAGACCTCTGAAACCATGAGCCCTCCAAGAAACTTTTCCTTCCCTAAAATTGTTCTGGTCAGATCTTTTAGTCACAGTGGTGAAATAGCTGACTAAAACACCCATGGATCAAAAAGAAAGTCAGAGAACCTAGAAAATATTGCAGATTAAATAAATATTAAAACATATAAAAAATTGTAGATTGAAACTAAAGCAGTATATATATGGGGAATTTTAATATTAAATTCTTAAATTAGAAAAATAAAGACTGTTATTGAATTGACTATCTAGGTTTCAACCTTAAGAAAGAGCTATGAAGAGAAAGAATATATTAGAACCAGGAAAACAAGATGGAGGAAATGATAGAGAAGAGCATACACCAATGGATTTGAAAATAGGAAACCCATGGGGCTGCATCACCTTAGCATACTGGCTAGTAACTGGATGGACTGGAGGCTATCATTTCATGCTAAGAGAAATGAGCCAGTCCCAAAAGATCAAAGGTTGAGTGTTTCTGCTGATATGTGGAAGCGAAACCACAATAAGGGGTGGGGGAAAGAAGTTCAATACTTCAGACAAAAGGGAACAAAGGGAAAGGAGAGAGGGAGGCTAGGAATAGGAAAGAGAGTGGAATGAACTTGACATAATTTTCCAGCTAAACCCACCATTGTGTACATCTACAAGAATGGGGTCCTCATTAGAATAAGATAGACATATGCATGTGTAATTTTATTAAAATGGATTCTACTGTCATGTATGACTAAAAAGAATTTAAAAAAAGAAAATATGAAAATAGATAAAAGAAAATCAACAAAACCAGTTGCTGGTACTTTCAGAAAAATCACAAGAACTGATGGACCTCTGGCTATGCTAATTGAGAAGAGAGGAATGTTACTAGAGACTTTCAGAAGACAAGAGGGCTGGGGAGGAAGCCCAGGGCTAGAGCACTTGCCTAGCATGTGGGGAGCCCTGGGTTCCATCCCCACTAATAATAATAATAATAATAATAATAATAATAATAATAATAAATGTGAGGAACAACTATATCCACAAATTTGATGACTTTTAACACAGACCATCAAAACTCAATTCATATAAGAATTTCTATGTACTCATCATAAACAATAAGTCAGTGATGGGTGTGGTGACTGCTCTGTGCTGGCCATTGCCCAATGTGTACATGAATCAAAACGTCACATTGTACCTCTTCAATATGTACAAACACCATGTCAATCAAAACATTCAGACAGGATATAGTCTATCCTTATTAATTTTCTACTTGTCATTTCTGTATCTAGTTCTCTACAAATAACAAATAGGTCCAGGTGGTGGATGTTGCTAACCCTTCTATGTCACTACTCCTTCCAGCAAAAGTGAGGGGCTTCGAGCTCCAAATGTGATTGTGGATTTGTATTTCTAGTTTTATTAATTTTTACTTCATGTATTTTGAAATTTTGTTATTAGGTATATACACATTTAGGATTGCTATACTTTCTTGAAGAAGTTACCCTATTAAGGTTATGAAATGATCCCCTTTATCTCTGAAAATACTTTTTCTTGAAATTTATTTTATATTAGTAGCTTTACTTCAGATTGTTCATGCTTATTTTTCCCTTCTTTTGCTTTTAACTGATAGCATATTGATATTTAAAGTGTGTCAAACGTATAGAGCACATAGTTATTGTTTGCTTTTCACACATGTTGAACATTCATACCTTTAAATTACAGTAAGTAGATAATTTATATTGAAATTAGTTATTGATATTGTTGAAAAAAACCCCACCTGACCTGAAGGTCAGTGGAAAATTGGGTAAATGATAGGTTTGATGATGTAATATTTTGGAAAATGGGTTGAATAGTCCTGACAGGTTGAGAGAGAAGATTGTTGGAATGCTTTTATTGCAATTGTTCATTCTCTCATTTGTCACATGGTACACAGAAACAGATTTATGTTATTATTTGTTAACCCTTTTTATTTTGAAAATAAAAATCATATACACATATATATGCATGTATGTGTGTGTATATATTGCACCATAGGCGATGATCTCTTAGGTACCCTTTATGGTTTTAATGTGAAATTCTCTAACAGCAAATAACGCTGGATATTTTTCCATATGCTTATTTGCCATTTGATTATCCTCTTCAATGAAATACCTGTTAATGTGTTTTGTTAATTTTTAGTTGCATTATGTGCTGATTATTGAGTTTTCCAGTCTTTGTATAGTTTTTAAACAAGTCTCTGTATTACAAAAAATAACAGCAAAAACATTCAAAATATGTAGAAAATGTAAATAACCATGTCCATTAAAAACTCAAATTTGGAGTTAAAATTTTACCCCAAAGACCTAGCTGTTTCTGGTTTCCCCATCTTACGTCCTTTCTCTTTCTGGCTTGTTTTTTGGCAGTACTGGAAATTGAACCCAGGGCCTTGCACATACTAGGCAAGTGCTCCTTTTCTCCTTCTGCATTAGGTACTCCCTCCTCTTCCCCTCTGCCAAGCCCTTTTTCTCTCCATCCCTTGCCAAGAAGAGCCCACCACTGGCTGTCAGGATGGAGCTGAACCAAACAGCCATGAGTGAGATGTGTCACTTACATGTGACGTCATCATGGCACTGGACTCGGGGAGGCTAAGCCTTTATCTAGGAGTCAGCAGGGGTGACTGAATTCTTCTGAAGATCATCTGACAATCACATTACTCAGAGAGACCCTGGAAACAGTGGAAGAATCAGAAGAAAGAAAAAAAAACTGCTGGAAAACAAGTTTATACCTAAGATTCCAAGTAAGGAAGAAACTGAGAGGGAGGGTGAGATGCTGGTTTGCATCAGGAGACAGGAAAAGTGGACATCCACCCATGGTTATGCCTGGAGAAGGGTTAGGTCTATTCCAAGCTGAAGTTGGTGTGCAGCCTGGCATTGTGGAGGAACCTCCACCTCATTTGCTGATGAGCCACTAAATACCTGGGATATAATTGAATTATGCAACAGCTGCCCTCTGACAAGTCCACAAAAGATGTCTCTGAGAAAGAAGGACAAAAAAAAAAAAATGTTCCCAAAGAAGACACCATCCAGAGACTCTGGTCAGGAATATGTGGATTCCACTGGAATAGACCTACAGGTATTTGTTGCAAATACACTGAAAAAGAACCTAAGGGACAGCATCCTGTTGCTAAAACTAGAACAGGAGGTTCTGAAATAAATGACATGGACAAGTAATGCAAGAAGTCCCGCAGATGACCTGCTATTAACTGGCCTATTTGGGGATGGACCACGATGTTGACCAGACTGGGAAAGCAGTCCTCACCCACAAAGTCAGTAACGTACAAATCCCTGAACAGAGGTTCTCAGAGAACGTAATGAATGAGGAAAATGCAGGGACTTGAAAGGAGATTCAAGAAAGACGATGCCAGGAGAGGCTGAGAGGATTATCAAGGTGGCCGGAACAGGAACCTAAATGACATCAGTGGGAACCAACAAGGGCTGAGCTGCCTCTCAAGCAGCCACCAGAGCAGAGCAGACACAGGGAACTTGGGTCCCTGGAGCCACCAACTTGGAGCAGCATAGGCTCTGATGGATCTGTCATTGTCACCAGAAGCTGCAGTGGAATCTCTATCCTCACTCAAGGTGACAGCATTGGCAGCAGTGAAGGTGGTAGTGCAGGAAGGGCCAGGATGGCACTAGACGCCCCAGAAGTGCATATCCTGGTTGCCTCCACCCAGTCTACCCAGGGCCTTCTCCCTTGTGTTTTTCTTCCTGCTTCTCCATCCATGCCTCTCAGTCATCTCTGAATTGTCTCATGATGTCACAGGCAGGTGGCCTCAGCAACCCCTCTAGATAAATGAGCCTTAGCCACCCAGGTGCTACTGAAGCAGCCTGCCCACCCCGGGATCTGTCCCAGCCCCTACGTACCTCCCAGCATCCTTGGCAGACAAGCTTCACCATGGCTCCCACGAGAAAGCTCCTCCCACTTCTGCCTCTAGCCATGCACCCCTGTTAAGTCCTCCTACCACAGGCTACAAGCAGTCCCCTCCTCAACAGATCTGGGCTCAGTACCTCACCCCAGCCAGCAATATCAACCTCTCCCTCTTGCTCAGTAGTCTGCTGCCCCCAAAGTGAGAAAGAGCTCCCTCAGCCATCCTGGTAGCCTGGTTAATGGCCCTTATGCCTAGATAGTGGCTTTACCAAGGCGTGCCTGGGGGCCAGCAGCCCAGAGCAAGGCTTGCTCAGCACCAGAGGGGCAGCATGGGAGTGGGCATGTGAGGCCTGTGGTTTGGTGCACACCAGTGCCTGCTTCCTCAGGTCCATCCTAGAGGGTGACCACACCAACGGTGGTCCAGTTGCCTTTCTAGCAATGCATGCTGGTCTCTGGGAGCCAGTCTGTGCAGGAAGTCCTCCTGGAAGTGGCTGTAGCAGTGTGGCCAGCAGGATCCCCCCCAGCTGAGCAGAATGGTGTGAGCCAATCTGTGGGGTTTCTGCAACCTCCCTGCTCTGAGCAGCCCCGGGACGCCTCAGTCTCCTTCGCTCCCTGTGGTCCCTCACAGAAGCCGCAGCTCAGATACTCAAGAGTTCCACCCTCTGGACCAGGTGTGCTGCTCATGGAGCCAAACATCAAACATAGACCCCAGACTCCTCCAGAACCGCATTCCTCTGGGATCACTGTAAATACTACAGCATGGACTGGTGGGGTCAGACACCTGGAGGTCTGTAGCATCCTGACAGGAGCCCCCCGAACCAACACCCAAATGAGTAGCACCACTGTCTTATCTCCTACCCAGTCTCCAGCACCCTCTCCTGTTATCAGCCTCAGCAGCACCAGCCCAGGACTCAGTACCTTCTGTTCTCACACGGTCGCCCCAGCCTGGGGGTCCAGCACAGGCTGATGGCACCCCTCTCTTTGGGGCCAGACATTACAGTACAGTCTGTCCATCTGCCGTCCCTTGCTCCCAGGTCAGTGGACTTAGTGCACCTTGGACAGATTGAAATTGACACATGGAAACCAGAGCAAGAGATGAACACACAAATGTGCCTCCAATGACCTGGGGATGGGGTGTTGCCCTGAGGTGGGTGCTGGAGGTGACTGACCTTGTGGGGCACCTCCCTTACTGAGGTGGACAAACTTCATTTAGGTCATCAGGAAGGGTACAAGACCCAGTGACTCAAGGATGCTGGGGTGGGCGGGAGGTGCTGAGAAACAGCGTCTCTCAGTTGTCCCTGCTTTGTATACTCTTGTGGCCATGTCCCCGCTCCCACCCCCACTGCTCTAAATGTTTCCCTTCACCTCAACAACTCCATGAGTACCTTCAAAATTCAAGTGGCCTGAAAAGAACAATGGCCTGCGGATCCTAGAGCAGAGAGGGCCACCTCCCTTGAAGAAGAGGTAGCAGAGGTTTGGACAGGGTAGAGGAGGCCTGAGGACCCTGGCTGACCAAGACAAGGAGAAGAATCAAGTTGAGCAGGAGGCCAAGGTGTGAGGGACGAAGAGGGAGACAGACTTGCTGCTCCGCTGCCAAGGTCCCCGTGTTTCCCTGGCTGGTCCCCTTCTGCTTCCCACCCTCTTCTAGCATCTTTAATCTCTTCCCCCACCATGAAATTAATTTTTCAGTTTTTGGTCTGTAGAACTGGGAGGGTCCCACACTCTTCTAGGCACCTATTTTCTCACCAGTCCAAACTTTTTCCTTTATTTTGGTCTTTATATATGAATATATGAATATATAAAGACCAAAATAAAGGTGTTATATAAAGACCAAAATAAAGGTTTATGTGGATAGAATTGAGAAAAACAAAATTGGTTTCCCTGTTTTCTTTCTTCCTTCATCCCGTCCCCCCAAATTTCACAGAGCTAAAACCCCACCTCTGGTGCACTTGTACATTGTTTTCTATTTATTTGGGATATTCATGGGGGAAAGATTGATTTTTATTTTAAATATTTTTTAAAAAATTTGTCCCTCAGAGAAAGAAGAAAGCCCAGCTGGCTTTGTGCAGCCCACCAAACATTCAAGGAATCATTGATACTAATTCCACCAAACTCTTCCATAAAACAGAA